>MCJB01051445.1:1990-57499 GCA_002018475.1 Nicotiana obtusifolia | reverse complement strand
TCTTTAATTCTAATTATAAGTTATATTTTTCAAAACTTATAATTTCCTTCTACTACACTACTACAAAATTTATAATTTTACTAACTTTGAATAAGTTATATTTCTAATTATAAGTTATATTTCCAAAAACTTATAAGAATATTATTATATAGTAACTTCTTTAATTCTAAAATTCGGATTTAAAACATAATTTTCAATTATTTATAAACTTAAATAAATGAGTCAATGGTAACTAATTATTAAAAAAAAATCAAAAAAAAAATAGAATAAACCGGCGACCGGACCGGATCGGACCGGATCGGACCGGTATACCGGCCACCGGTACCGGTCCTGGTCCGGTCTAACGAAATTTAACCGGTGAGTCCGGACCGTTAGGGACCGGTTTGGTCCGGTTTTGGGCATAGTAATGGTACCGGACCGGAAAAAAAATCCGGTCCGTGACCGGACCGGACCCTTAGCCAGCCCTAGTTCCATTAGACTCAAAAGACAGAAATATGTTTTAAAAAAATTCAACATCATTTCTCCATTAAAATGTAACGCGATCGATAACCGCATTATATTTGAACTAAAAATAGGAGGGAGGGTATAGCGCACGTATATAAGACGCTATAGTATAGCGCCGTATATATGCGCGCTATACCTATATAAAAAACTGTGTCCTTCTCCTTCCCCAGCCAGACGCGAACCAGCACCCCCCAAACCCAAAAAGTCGGGACCCCCTCCATTTTTAAAGAAAAAAAACTCGGTGCAGCCCACCTGTCCCAAAAAAAACATATCTTGTCTGTGTTGTAGCAAGCTAACACCAGATCTAAGGTGTTATCATGTAGTGGTTTGCTCGTTTCGGTCCCCAAATCATCAAACCTTCACCTTTCAAAAAATTGTAAATCGAAGTATTCCGACTTATTTTTTATCAAAACTCATGTCTAAAAAATGCGTATTAGTTGTTTTTTACTGTGGTCTATGTTTTCTTGTGATTGTTTTGTGATTTTATTAGTTTGTCGTTTTTTATTAGGATTAGATTTTTGTCTGCTTAATAATTAGTGAAATAGTGAAATTCTTATTTTAGGAATAATTAATGCTATTAGATGTTATAAAAAACATTTATTTGTTGTTTTTAATGTGGTACATGTATTTTTGTGATTGTTTTGTGATTAAATTAATTTGTTATTTTTTATCCAGATTAGTTTATTATCGTGTAGTTATTTTTTATCCGGATTTTATCGTAGTATATATATTATTGATATGTGACTTTATATTATGCCCTTTAGTGTTATGTTGTGCTCGTAATTTTAATATAGTACCCGTAATTGTAATGTAGTGTAGTTGATTGTAGCGCTCTTTAGCTTAGTATCTTGGTAGTATTGAAATTAATTATTTAATTCTATTATACCCAAAAATATGTGAGTAAGAAACAAACATTTAAAATAAGAAACAAATATAGAAAGTAACAAACAAATATAGAAAGTAATAAACCAACATATAAAATAATAACTAACATATAAAATAATATACTAACAAATAAAATAATATACTGACATATAATATAAAAAACAAACATAGAAAATATTAAACTAACATATAAATAATAAACTAAGATATAAAATAATATACTAACATATAATACAAGAAACAAATATATAAAATATTAAACTAACATATAAATTAATAAACTAACATATAAAATAATAAACTAATATATAAAATAATTTAAAAGATATTGATTAAATATTAATATTAAAATAAACTAACATATAAAATAATAAACTAATATAAAATATAGTACAAAAATATTGTTTAAATATAAATATAAAAGATATTCAAGATATTTATAGATGTTAAGCAATTAAAAAGAAAAATACTTTAATTAATAATGTTCAATTTACAGACATCGTCATGGAGGTTCCCCCTGTGCATCCCGGACCTGCATCTCTAGAGCTACTGTTGCTACAGGCCAACCATAGGTCTTCATACATATGGGATGGGTCAGTGTTTGTCCCAGGCATTCCGCCCCAGATGTATAGACGATATGTGGGAGTTCATTAGGGCCCACCCACTCTATCCCCGTATAGTTAGACGCCTTCAGGATACGGGTTTTTACAGGATCATAGAGATCGGGCGGTTGCAGTTCTACTGGGCGTTAATCACGGATATGATAGAGCGGTGGCGACCGGAGATACACATGTTTCATCTACCCATCAGCGAGGTGACCATCAGTCCTGAGGACGTGGAGGTTCTTTTCAGGTTGCCGGTTGATGGATTACCTGTAGCTTACCTGCATGCTCTCAGAGACTATAGGGGATTACATAACCTACATATGTTGTAGTGGCTCACCGAATACCAGCCAGCGGAGGAGACTACATTGAGTGGGGCCAGTCGTTTGCAGCTGACGCCCGTCCGGCAGCATGTGGAGCCGATGGATGCGGAGAATACAGGTGATTCACCGCTGGAGGTTATCGACCGGCACACGAGATTGGTGCTGCTGCTAATGGTTGGTGGTATACTGTTCCCGAACACTTTGGGAAACCTAGTCAGCTTGAGATTTCTACATCATCTTGAGCGGCTAGATGATTTACCTAGTTACAGCTGGGGTGCAGTTGTTCTAGGTTGCCGTATAGGCAGATGTGCCGCGTTCATGGGCACCCAGAGAGATGTTGCCGGATTTTTACCGCTGCTGCAGATGAAAACATAGTCAATTTTTTTCATGATTATAATATACATAGGGTGAGAATACCTTAAAGTTTACGTCCACAATCTATATTAAGTTTGGGACTGGGAGCGATTCCTGCAGTTCCAGCCACCTCTACCACCCATTTTTCCGGATGCACCACCTCCACCGTTTCTCCCTTTAGCTTGGAGGTGGGTTGATAGGCGAGGCTACGGACAGGATGTCGAGGCTCGACATCATCTCCCCTATTACAGGGATTTGTTGGATTTGCTTGAAGGCACGTAGGTACATGTATTCTTAAGTTTACTTGTCTTGGCTTTATATATGTTGCGTTTACTCACAATTCCTGTGTTTGATTAATTGTTCTTATGGAGGCCATACATCGATGCGCTTATAGATGGTTTGCCCGATTATTGCTCACGTGGCCGAGCTATGTGGAGCTCTTTCGTCCCACTAATATGTCTCGATATTGTCGAACATCATGCCACTGAGCGAGTCCTTCGCTAGTTTGGTCGACCGCAGCTAGTACCTATTCTGCCTGCTTGGCTTAGGACACATTACCAGCGGGATGATCGTTCCAGGGTTGACTAGACATACTTGGACTGGCTAGAGGCCCAGATTGAGATTTAGGACTAGAGGGATTCCGCCAACCCCTCTACATGAGCGTGTAGATCGCGAGCATGAGTATATGGGCTGGTATCGCAACGTTATCCGACTTTTCGTTGGGAATCCCGTTCATCGCGCTAGTGGTCGGTACATTCCGTACGCCGAGAGGCATGAGGCACTAGTATGTTATTTGTTATTCTTACTTATAACGTTAAGTTATCCTTCCGTAATTAATATTTGACATGTTATGCAGGCTATTGGATTATATCAGTTCTACCAGTTAGGAATGTAGATGTTGCAGCAAACCGGTGAGGGAGCAGAAGCTTTGCACGAGTATGGCCCGGCAGGTGATACGCTAAAATTACACTTTAATAAATAGTGTAAAGCGGTCGATGTCAAATATAATAACTCAACAAGGTTGGGGTCAAATCCCACAGAGAATAGGTGTGAAAAGGTTACTTGACTAGTGTGTTACTCGACTAAAGTCGTAATTCTATCCAGTTAACCGTAACAAGAGTATGAATTGAGTTTGGTTTTAGGTAAAGGCTAATTGAAATGTTGAGAATGTAAATAATTTGATTAAAGAAACCAAGGTTGTGTCCCCATTAACAAATTGTAATGCTATCGGTGTTAATATGATATATTTCTAATAGAAGGTCCTTTTTGATATGCAAATGATGCCTAAATGACTACCTAATATTTTTCAATAGTTATGTAGTATTTCCTCTTTATGATCTTTTCAAATATAAAAGAGTTGCAATCAAGAACAATCAATTTATTTCAAATAAAACCCACTTATTCCTAAGTGATTTTATTAAACAAGGTTTAAAGCCTTGAGCCTTTGATATTTACTTCTACCAAATTTTTCCCCACTTTCCCAAGCAAAGCAAGAATTTAATGGCACTTGTTAATGTTTGCAACCACCAACAATAAACGAAGAATGAGAAGTAAATAAATATCAACCAACCATTATATATATATATTCAATGTTAAACACCCATTAACATAACAACCATTTAGGGTCCACAACCTTAGTATTTAAAGTTGCTACTCATACTAAAATACAAAAATAAGAGAATATTAAATGCCATTAAAGCTTACAAAGTGAAAGATTCTTGACCCAAAAGCTTCCAAAAGAACGGAATATTAATGCCTTGTATTGTAGATTCAAAGTCAGACAAGATAGAGCCCACAAAACCCTAATAAATCAATTTATAGAGGGCCAAAAATCGGACGAATCTGCCCTTTCAGGTTGAATATTCCACCGCATTTCTGTCACATAACAGACATGCGGTCTGCATTTTTGACATGGCCATCGCAGATTGTAACCCTAGTTTCGCCTTCACCGCATTCATGGTTTGTGGTCCGCTTTGTAGAAATGCGACCGCTTCTTGCATCGCATTTTCTTCCTTTAGTAGACTTCATGTTTGGTTTGCGGTTACTTCTGCGGCTCGTAAACAAGTTATGTGATCGCAGATGAGACCACATTTTTGACATTGAACTTTGCCCAGAATTCTGTTTTGGTCTGCGATCTTGATGTGCAATATGCGGCTCGCAAAAAGGTTATGCGATCGCAAATAAGATCGTATTTTTGACGTTGAACTTTGCCCAGAAATCTGTTTTGATCTGCGATCTCGGTGTGAAATATGCGGCTCGCATGTGGGTTTTGCGATAGCATATCCACATTTGCGATGCCTTTTTGCTCTTTTCTTGTCTTTTTGTGGCTTTTTGAACTCTTTTCCATGCTCTTAGGTCCTTACGCCTCATACACTGTAAAAATACTAAATTACATAAGTACAAATGGGAAATTGCATTTAAAATAAGCTAAAATCTAAGCAATTAGTATCAAAATGTGCCGAAATTCTCTGGCACGTCAACACCCCCAACTTAAACTCTTGCTTGTCCTCAAGCAACTAAGATGACACTATCCTATTCTAGACTTCATCTACTAGACATGAAACAATAGTGACCATGGACGGTGTTTGTTGTTAGTATTTCAAGCATGCATCTTCGAGTGTTTTACCCTTCCTGAACCACCGATATATACAAGGAAAACTAATTAACTTGTGAACTTTGAGCCTCAGACAACGTGACAAAATGCTACCCTCAGCTGAGTGCACTCGCGTTTGACTCAAAAACTCAACTTTTGTTCAACCTCACAGTTCATGTGCCCTCACTAGAAAGAAAGTCCCAAAATTACAATATTTACAATGAGAACAAAAGGGACAAATTCACAAATACACTCACTCTCAGAAAAGAGTTTCAAGTGTTACAACATACCATACCATATGCTTGCCCTTATTTTAATTCGTCGCTTAATTCTAAGAACGCTCGGTTGGAGATCCCATAAGGACTTTTTGGGCTTGTACTGTAGGTTTAGGGAAGGGTCGGATAAGCATTTAGATATAAGTGACTACACCCTCCTTGAACACTAATCACATTTTCTTTTCTTTTTGCACTTTGTTTCTTTTCAAACCCCATAGCCATATTGGCATCTAGTTCCCAATATGGAACCACCTTAAATACCTCTCTAATTTTCTTCAAGGCTCCATATTATATATATATACACATTTGTTTTAATTTGTTTTGGATCTTGAATAATTTCATATGAACACTTTGAGTTATATGCTCCTACACTCAATGTACAACCTTACCCATTTCTACTTTGACACCACACCCCCAACTTAGGCTTTTAGCCTAATTCTCAATGTTCAAGGAGGAACGGGTTCAAAAAGAGGGAATTATTTTACAAAAGGGAAAGGTTTGTAGTGAGGTGGCCAAAGAAAATGTTAAAGGCTCGAATAGGGTACTAGTGATATTATTTATGCAATGGTAAGCTTGAAAGGCTAAAGAGGTTTCGCAAATAAAACAAAGAATGCCTAAGAGTCCCTCCAACCAAGTGTAATTATTATAAGCATCGACAAACCAACCGGGCAAGTTCTAGATAGCAGAAGCAAACACAAGAATTATCTACACAAAGAACTCACACACATGGCACACGAACTATTTGGTTCACATAGTTTAAAGCCCTCGAGTCAACATTTGGCAACTCAAAGCTTTCATCATATATACATGCATAACTCTATGCATATGTAGAGTCACAATGCGAGCCTTAAGTTCACACAATTGATCTCTCTCTCTCTCTTTATTTTTGGAAGGGTATAGGATATGTATAGACACACATGCTTGAGACTAGACAATTACACCAACCCGGTCAACATGTTTCATTCTACTGTCCTGGTTCTACTATTACACCTTTGGAAAAGAATCCGGCAAAGAAAAAAACAAGGGGAATTCATTGCTCAAGTAAATCTATCTATCAAAAAGTCAAAATTTAAAGAACAAAAAAGGTGTTAACACACATGGGTTGCCTCCCATGAAGCGTTTGATTTAACGTCGCGGCACGATGGAGTTGGTGTTTCTTTGGAGTCACTCAATGGTCAGGCACGGACCATCTTTGAGAGCCAGCTGCTCCATCAAATAGCACTTGTCTAAGATTGTTAAGACAATGCTCAAAAGATTCATCTACCACCGAGAAGTCGTCCATGAAGACTTCTAGAAAATCCTTTACCATGTCGGAGAAAATGGACATCATGCATCTTTGAAAAGTAGCCAGAGCGTTGCATAAATCAAATGGCATCCGACTAAAAGCAAACGTTCCATAGGGGCAAGTGAATGCCGTCTTCTGTTGATCCTCAAATGCTATGTTGATTTGGTTGTGGCCGGAATATCCATCAAGGAAACAATAGAATGACCTCCCTGCTAGCCGATCAAACATTTGATAAAAAAAAAACATAGGGAAATGGTCCTTGCATGTGGCACTGTTGAGTTTCCGATAATCCATACACACCCTCTAGCCAATCACCGTTCTTGTTGGGATGAGCTCATTTTTCTCATTTTCAATTACGGTCATGCCTCCCTTTTTTGGCACACATTGCACCGGGCTCACCCAAGAACTATCGGCAATGGGGTAGACTACCCCGGCATCCAACTATTTGATGATTTCTTTCTTTACCACCTCTTGCATTGACGAGTTCAACCGTGTTGATGTTCCACACTCGGTTTGGTCTCACTTTCCAATTAGATTTTATGCTCGCAAATTCCCGCGGGAATCCCACGAATGCCCGCAATTGTCCATCCAATAGCTTACCTATGCTCCTTCAAGACTTTCAACAATCGTTCCACCTGCACATCATTCAACAAAGAAGAAACGATTACCGGTAAAGTATCATTTGAGCCAAGAAATTTATACCTCAAGTGCGGAGGAAGTGGTTTGAGCTCTAGTTGTGGTGGCTCAACAATATATGGCTTTGTGGGAGGTGTGGCTCTATTCTCCAAGTCGAGAGAGAGCTTTGCTGGAGCATAAGTGTAAGAACCAAGCCCCTACAGTGCATTTATCGATTCCATATATCCCTCCATATCCTCACCATCAAAGTTCACCAAAATAGCCGCCAGTGCTTCACCGAGGCATTGTTCTTCCATTTTTGCCTCCACGTCTTCACCATATTCGGACATGTTTTCCTATCAACACCAAGCAAAACAAGCAAAATGTGATAGAATAGAATAAGACGTACAGTAAAGCACACACTAATTAGGAGCATGTTTGTTTGTATAACTATTATTTCTATTTGTTTTTATCTCATTGATTAGTCAGTAATAGCTAAAGTTTTTTTTTGTTTTTAAAGACATTGGCATCGCCCCTCATGGAGGCTGCATTGTGCGATACTGAGATGCCGGAGACGGATGATCTAATTTAGGAGCCCGCTGAGACCATAGTTTGGCCATTAAAAGTTTTCTTCCTAACACGTACGTTAGTAATTATTATTTCATATAGTAAATTATCTTATTATTCTGTAGGTTACTGCTAGCTCGACGACCGCTTTTACCAAGGCTTCCAGCCTTACCGACGATCTTGCTACTGTGCATCCTCCGATAAAGAGGAGATGTGATGAGGATGATCCTGATAGCATAGCCGGGCGGGATGGGATACGCGTCAGGCCAGTCAATGCTTTAAAGCATACAGGCTCTGGGACACATTGACATTTATTATTATTTGTATATATGAAATTAACTATATAATAGCATTATTTATGTTTTACATAATTTGCACATGTGTTTTTATTTCTCGAGATATTTAATAGCTTAACACAGGAAAAAAACGACAAATTAACATAAAATTTAAATTCATTACTGTTGATACCCAATTTTGCCCTCATATTTTTTCAAATAGTATATATACTTTGAAAATATCATTTTGGATCATTACTCAATTTACAATAGTTATACAAGTATTTTATAATTTTTCGTAATTTTTAAAGCTTTAAAACTAATTCTCTTGCAGTTAAATTACTTGAATATGTATTAAGTACCCCCTTAAATTATTTTGTGATGATTTAATTACCCAACTCTATTATTTGCATCCACATATATGTTTTATAATATTTTACTTTATTTTATATAATTACATTTGCACTTTTTATGCCAAATACGTAATTTGGCAATAACAGCCTATGTTTTACAATAAATTGCATTTGTCATTTTATTTAAGGTCAAAATAATATATTTTTTTTTACATTTTTCATAATCTTCAACTATTTTTTTAAAGTATTAAGTTGCATAAATAGCATTTTTTATGTTTTATTTAACTATTTTATTAAAATTATTTCCCCTTAATCCCCACTTCAAAATCTGGCCCAAACTATGCCTTTTTTTTCGGACCAATTAAGGTCCAAATAAATGAGCCCAACCCCAATCTGCACTGGCCCAAACCGAACAACCCCCTTTTCTCCAACCCGGTTAAGACCCGTTTACTCGACCCGCCCCACTTCCCTTTAATCACGGCCGTTGATCTCAGATGATCAACGACCCATAATATCCCTACCCTTTCCTTATATCCCCTCACCCTAAACCCTAATCCCATTCTCACACTCCAACCGCCCCTAAATCCTCCACTCTCCTCTTCTCTGAGAAGCCCTAGCCGCCACCCAAAATCTCCTCTGAATCCAAATCATCCATGGATTATTACCATGATTCAATTACCTTTTCCGAATTATACCGCTATTATTTGTGTAAATATGGTGTTACTTAGTACTTGCCCATTTTTGGCAAGTACCAATCTCTGAATCAAGGGAGATCGGCTTTACTCTCCAAGATTTGGACGATATTTCGTCCGTATATGTTCATAGCAAGGCTATGAGGGTCTGATTCACCAAGATCTCTAGCCAATTTCTGATCCTGGTCAAACTAAGGTTTACCTGGTTTTTTCTCCTAATCCGATTCTAAATTGATTTTTGCATGTTCTTCTTTCCTTGTTTATGTTCGATTGATTGTTTTCCTTATTTATGTGTTGATTTTTATTACTATATAAACCCCTCCCCAATTTCCCCTTGGGATAGACTCTAATCGCTTAAGAACTACTGTTATTCTCTCACATTTCACCTTTTTATATTATTTCTGCTCTCTTGATTGTGGCCGGCTAAAAGCCAAGGCCACTAGAATCTTCTCTATTAACCTCCCTAGTGCGAGCACTGCTCGGGGCTCACTGAAGCTCCTGTGAACTCTGACACACTAGGATCTGGGTTTCTCACTGTTATCTTTCTTTGTTGTCATCATTGAGATTCTAAGTTACTCACTCTTTTGCTTGTTTATCTTCACAATTGGTTAGAATTCTCTACCCTTTACAACCTTAATTATTACTCCTCTACTTATTCATGTATGTGTATTCTGCGTGCCAACACTGTTTGAACTTTTATAGACAAGCATGACCTAAGTTTCTTTGTTGTTTGTGAACTCTTAGTGTTGCATTGTTGTATGCCTTCTGTAGTTCTATTGTCTCAATGACGTTCTGCAGTTCCATGTTCTCTAATAACATACTTGATAGGCTTCAACATGTGTAGTATACTTTCACTCTATGTATTTGACTCAAATGGTTTCTGGCCTTCTTAGGTTTTGTCTGATTGGTTATGTTCATGTTAGCCTCAATGTCATGTCCTTTGCCTGTTATGAATTTATATTTATGCCTTGGATTTCTGGGACCTTTTGTAGAAACTGCTTGCTCAAAGTCCGCTTTAATGAATCTCTTCCTACTAGATCCTTTATGTATAACCTATTGTTTCATGCAAAATTATCCTTGACTCTGCCACGTTATAGCATTGTCTTAATCTCTAGCCAAGCAGGTTTGTCTGCGATTTGTAACTCTGATAATTGTGTTCCATGATTGGGCAATCCTGCACCCTTTAGCATTGCTTCTAGGATAAATACCAATGTGTAGTTCTCTCTTATGTGTGGTCGACTGACATGAATCCTAATGTTTGCCTGTCTTGTTAACCTATGGTTGACATGTTCTTTTGCCTACCATGAGTTCTTTAGAATTTTTGCTCTATAGGTAATGTCCATCAGGTTAAGTTTCATGATCAACCAAGTATGTTTGCCAAATTGTGCCCACTAGCATGTTGTTATACTGTTTGCAACCACATTCTCATTAGGTTTTCATGTTAAAACCTTCATATCAAGACTGTACACTACCTGCTTCTTGTTCATGATTCTATTAGACTATCATCCAAAGGTCCTTAGGTTGTTTTTCAATAACGGTTTACTGAAATTGTTTACTGTCTATGATGATCAATCTTGTCACTATCAAACTCTGTTTCTGGAATTACAAAGCATAAGCTTGCCTTATACGTGTCTTGTGTGCCTTTCCATTCAGCAAGGTCCTGTTTATATGTCTTGGCTAGAGCTGTTAATGGCTACACCTCTAAGAACTAAGGGATTAAATTGTTCTATGAGTATTCTGTCACCTGCATAGCTAAATTTAGTATCCATGTGTGTAAGTAAGTTATTCATTAGGCCGGAAGATGGGCCATGGGTGTTGTTGGACCTGGGCACTGGATTCAGGTGCACTCTAGTTATCTTGTGAGCCTGTGGTTTGGGCCTGCTGTTTGTCCGGAGAGTAAGACTATTGAAGGCCTGGGTTATTCTTTGGTGGGCTTGTATTCGTTTCAGCCTATGTTTTGTCATCTTCAAATCTGTATTATTTTATTCTTGGGCTTGTAATAACGAACAATTGGAGATTAGTGAAAAGGGGGAACTGGGATACTTTATCTTTTGCATGAATGGGTAGAGATCATGCCTATAGGATCTTAATAGCTTGTTTACTCATCACGCCTCATTCTCTAGAATTATATGCACACAATGTTATGACTTGAATGGCTAGAGAGCATGCCTATAGGATCCAAACTGGACTTCTTGCACTTAGATATCATGAATATAGGAATTCAAACACTTCACCTACTCAACCTTTCTAATGCCTGCACACTATCAGAAACATGTTTGTAAGAACCTAGGTGTTTCACTTGTTCGCATGTTTACTTCTATGCACTATTAGATAACATGCCTATAGGATACAACAATGTAATACCTTTACCTATCTAGATACCATGACTATAGGATCTTAGCTAATTAATCAATTGCTTCATGCTGCTTTTGTACTGCTTCATTTAGATACCATGCCTATAGGGATAAAGTGTTTAAAAATCAAGTCCAATTGTCAATTGTTAGAAATCCTGCCCATAGGATGTTTATTGACGCTACTAATCTTGTGTTTTCAAATGACTTCACAGCCTATTTATGTGACTATTAGAGATCACGCCTATAGTGTACTATCATCTGCCTAAGACGCATATCTATAAAATTAGTATTAGTAATTCATAATTATGGGATTGTTTTCACAACCTTATTACACAAACGATTAGATATCATGTCTATAGGACTTGCAACGCTATAAATTGCCTATACATTAGTCCGGAAATTACAACACTGCCTATATAATAATGGAATTCAGAATCACATAAAAATCATGCCTATAGGACTTAACGATTCCAACATGTCTTAATGCCGTCTACTGCCTAACCAAAAATCTGTTTGTGTACTTTACTGCTTATGTGTGGAGGTTAATTGAGCCTTTTATTGCAAATTATATGCAGTCCTATTTGTTTTGCATGTCGCCTAGTTTTATCATTTTGAGCAACCTAAGTAAAGTCTAGAACCACCTTATAGTAGGTCCAAAGCCTCCTGGACCATAGGCATGGGAGTTCCGAAGTATTATTTATTATAGTCTGTGCCCGCTGAATAATACGAGCAACCTCTACTTTAAGGAAGTTGCGAAGTATTATTTATGTTGCATGGGGTGATCATTTAGGCTAAAAAACTTACGATCCCTCCTTTTTCATTTATGCACTTGTTATCTATATTTAGTCGTTTAATATAGACCAATGTAGTTGTATCCTTGTAGTCATTAAGACTTGTACCGATTCTCATATGTTTCTACAACCTTTGAACTTCCGTTCTATTTATTTGATCGCCTAGCCTAATTGTATAATCCACATGGTCTAAAGTTCAGCCGGGACCCACATATGTGGACCTCGAAGAGTGCCTAACACCTTCTCTTTGAGGTAATTTAAGCCCTTACTCGATCTTTGGTGGCGTTGACTAGTCAAACAGAGTTATTTGCAAGTAGGTGCCCTAACGCACCTTAAAAATCGTTGACTCTTCTCTTTTAATACCTCCTTTTAAAAGAGTTGTCACATGTCGAAGCCCGCTTTCACGAGAAAAATGGGGCGCGGCAGTTACCAATTAAAGATAATACATGACACGTACAACATATAAATAAAATACAACACCCAACACATCAATGTGTTTTTTAGTCACTATCGCCCATTATTCTGTGCTTCAACCACTTAAATTTCTCCTACAACCTAATTTTTTCTTCTTCTTCTTCCTCTTTTAGTTTCTCCTACAATGCCGTAAGTTATTTTTGTAGCTTCACGATCTGGAGTTCGTATTCACCTGTCAGATTCCAAATGCTTAGGTGACATGATTTGTAATATTACTGATTAATGGGTTCATTATACCATTCATCAGAACCACATTTCTTTTCTTCCTACCAATAAGAAAATAACACAAGACTATTAATTAACATGTTATATAAAAAGTATTAACAAACATTTCTTCCAATAATAATAACTTACAACTTGTTTACACATCTAACGTTTACGCCCCAGATTGCAATTTGACCATCATGGCTTCAAATCGCACGTTTGCCACAGTAACACCTGGGTACGTAATTGTGTCCAAACATGTTGTAATGCTCGAAATTGGAAAGTAAAGTTTTTTTTCATTTCGTTATGATGCAAATAATAACTGCAATGCACGAGGTTTTCATAGGTTGGCAAGAGTGATTTTACGTTACATAGAGCATGTTGGTGAGGCGCTAAGTTTCGTGTGATAATGATTCCTTCAAGTACAAGTGGTCCATCTTTTTCAGTACGATAGCTTTTCAGGTGGACAGCTTTTTCAGGTTGACATGTAAGACACATAGCGCATATTGGTGTAGCGCTATGTTTCGCGTAATAATGATTCCTTCGATACAAGAGGGTCCAGTATTTCATGTCAACAAATTTTTTAGGCCGACAGCTTTTCAGCTCAACATGAAAATACACATAGCGTATATTGATGAGGCACTATGTTTCGCGTGATAATGATTCCTTCAGGTACAAGTGGGTCCAGCTTTTTAAGGTCGACGTGACAAGACACACAGTGCATATTGGTGTGGCACTATGCTTCGTGTAATAATGATTCCTTCGGGTACAAGTGGGTCGACTGGGGCCTAGATTACGATGCCCTCGATCCCCAAGGGTGCATACAAGATGTTGATGAAAAAGATGAGGACATTGACAATGAAATAATGCTAAACAGCGAAGCTAGTGGGGAATCAATTTTTTTTTATTCCTTCGCTGTATGTCAAACTGTTGTATTTAATCTTTAATTCTAAATAACAATTAGATCTAACCCTATTGGAAACATAATTTTATTTGATACATTTTGCAACCTGAACACTAACATAAATGTAGTACAACAAAATTACTCCAATAAAAGGCTATGTTTATCCTTGATAATTGGGAATACTGGATGAACTGCCACCTGCTGCTGAATTACCACCGCTTCCCAAACCAGCTGAAGGACATTTACGGCAGTCGTGTCCTGTTTAGGAACACATGCCACATTTACGTCCATAAATAGTATCACCAACATCCATTTAGTTCCGTATACACGTTCTTTTTTGCACTTGCTGTTAATGCACATAATCCTTGTTATGCACCATTTTAAATGGTTCCGGCGTCCAATAATGCTCAACACCCACTGGCTGCAACTGTCCACTATAGATGTTTAAGTATGCTGCAACACTATATTCTTTATCTACGTACCTCGTTGCCGTGAAACCTGTATGTTGAAAGCACTTCATGGCATGTGAGCATGGCAAGTGATCAATTGACCATTTTCCACAGGAGCATAATTTTCTGGCTTCATTGATGGTGTGTGTATTATTTCCACGGTTGTGATGCAGACTAGTGTGAACTTCAAAAATATTTCACTCGCTACAATGCTGCAAAAATGAATGCCACTGTGCTCGCTTCCTATATTTGTCAAATCTTTTCATTGTTGCGGCATAAATTCAACACCTCTTTCCATCAATGACGATGCACCTCTAGATCTTTCAACAAACCTCTCTGCCATCAGCTTGAATGACATCCTCACCATCGCAGTGACTGGCAATCCACGTGTAGACTTCAATAAACCATTGAAAGACTTTGAAACATTTGTAGTCAGAATTTCCCATCTTCTACCACCATCTGCATACAAAGTTCACTTGTCAAGCTCATGACCAAGGATAGGCTTCTGGATCTTTGTGCCTAATCAATTCCATTCGCCTTTTGAATTTACACTCTTGGTGATCTGTTGCAGCCATCCACATTAAATCATGCAAGTCCTTGTTCGGATAAGCCCTCTGGAAGTTGGCCTTCAAGTGAACTAACACAGTAACGGTGGTATGCATATGGTTCCTGCCATGCATGTAAATTCTATACACAACTTAAAATACCGCCATGACGATAAGATATTAGACAAATACCTGAACGTTGTTTGACAACGTGCTCCTTCAAGTGGTTCAAAAACAATGTCCACGTCTCTTGGCTTTCATTGGCAGAAATAGAAAATGTTAGGGGAAAAATACTTTAGTTAGCATCTACAGCAACATCGATCAACAGCTTAATATCATACTTTCCATAGACATGAGTGTCGTCTATGGATATCACCGGCCGACAATGAACAAAACCATCAATGGCTGGTTTAAATGCCAGAACACTTATCTGAATATGTATTCAGGTATTCTCGGACTCCGCTCAAGCTTCCATTCAACAACAGTCCCGGGGTTAAAGTGTGGCAATGCAGCCATGTACCTGGGTAAAGCGGCAAATGACTTATTCCAGTTACCATAAATAATTTCAAATGTACGTTTACGCCTGAGAAATGCCTTTCTTTTGGTAATGGTACATCCATATACCTTGTGGACAGATGTTATACACTCTTTGATCTTTTACCTTATGGATGCCTCAATGTGTGGAATCAAGACAAGAGAAATCAAGTCAGCATTCAAGTTAGAATGATTCCCACTGAATGTGTTCATTTCACAATTGTGGGTGCCTATGTATTTCCCCACAATCCACATATTTGTTTTCAACTTTCTCGCGCGCAGCATCCAATTAAAACTTTGAAACCATCTACAAAAAATAACCTTGTATACGTCTGGAGATGACTTATGAACCACGATCTCACGACACTCTTTTACGCCGTACATTTTCACCGCCCTGCACAGGCGCGCTTTATTAGCAAAAAGCATGCCCTTTGACAGCACCGTTTCTCTAGATTCATCCCAATTGCTGTACGAATTTCTTCACGATCCCTTGTGAGGGGATGGAAATCTGGCATACTTGGCAACTGATCAAGGTAAGGAACATCCCTTGAATTAAATGACACATGAGACTCGTACACTCTTGGTCTGACGAGAGGTGGAGCATGCTCCCTCGTCAAATGAGGTTCATTAATCTCGTCCTCATTATCGTCGCCCTCATTAGGGAAGGGTGTGTCATCTACAGACTCGTCAGCATTGTTGTCATAATCACTATCATCTTGCTGACCCTGCGCATCTGCTAGATCCTGATTAAATATGTCATCTTCGAGCAATTGAGTAAGGACAGGACCTAGAAGTTGCTCGTTTTCACTACACAACCAATAAAATAATGAGTTTCTCAAATTCATCCAAAATTTACATATACACTTTATCACTTCACTTACAAATCATAACATGTAGATATCCCATGATGAACATTATCCTGTTGGTGCTGACTCCAGATGGACCACCATGATCCAACACACCAAAACTAAGGCATATTCCAATTGTTTGTTGGTTCATAACTTGTAAAATTCATATCTGGCCGGTACACCCTGTGGAAGATGTTGATGAAGAAGATGAGGACATTGACAATGAAATAATGCTAAACAGCGAAGCTAGTGGCGAATCAATTTTTTTTATTCCTTCGCTGTATGTCAAATTATTGTATTTAATCTTTAATTCTAAATACCAATTAGATCTAACCCTATTGGAAACATAATTTAATTTGATACATTTTGCAACCTGAACACTAACATAAATGTAGTACAACAAGATTACTCCAATAAAAGGCTATGTTTATCCTTGATAATTGGGAATATTGGATGAACTGCCACCTGCTGCTGAATTACCACCGCTTCCCAAACCAGCTGAAGGACATTTACGGCAGTCGTGTCCTGTTTAGGAACACATGCCACATTTACGTTCATAAATAGTATCACCAACATCCATTTAGTTCCGTATACACATTCTTTTTTGCACTTGCTGTTAATGCACATAATCCTTGTTATGCACCATTTTAAATGGTTCCGGCGTCCAATAATGCTCAACACCCACTGGCTGCAACTGTCCACTATAGGTGTTTAAGTATGCTGCAACACTATATTCTTTATCTACGTACCTCGTTGCCGTGAAACCTGTATGTTGAAAGCACTTCATGGCATGTGAGCATGGCAAGTGATCAATTGACCATTTTCCACAGGAGCATAATCTTCTGGCTTCATTGACGGTGTGTATATTATTTCCCCGGTTGTGATGCAGACTAGTGTGAACTTCAAAAATATTTCACTCGCTACAATGCTACAAATATGAATGGCACTATGCTCGCTTCCTATATTTCTCAAATCGTTTCATTGTTGCGGCATAAATTCAACACCTCTTTCCATCAATGACGATGCACCTCTAGATCTTTCAACAAACCTCTCTGCCATCAGCTTGAATGACATCCTCACCATCGCAGTGACTGGCAATCCACGTGTAGACTTCAATAAACCATTGAAAGACTCTGAAACATTTGTAGTCAGAATTTCCCATCTTCTACCACCATCTGCATACAAAGTTCACTTGTCAAGCTCATGACCAAGGATAGGCTTCTGGATCTTTGTGCCTAATCAATTCCATTCGCTTTTTGAATTTACACTCTTGGTGATCTGTTGCAGCCATCCACATTAAATCATGCAAGTCCTTGTTCGGATAAGCCCTCTGGAAGTTGGCCTTCAAGTGAACTAACACAGTAACGGTGGTATGCATATGGTTCCTGCCATGCATGTAAATTCTATACACAACTTAAAATACCGCCATGACGATAAGATATTAGACAAATACCTGAACGTTGTTTGACAACGTGCTCCTTCAAGTGGTTCAAAAACAATGTCCACGTCTCTTGGCTTTCATTGGCAGAAATAGAAAATGTTAGGGGAAATATACTTTAGTTAGCATCTACAGCAACATCGATCAACAGCTTAATATCATACTTTCCATAGACATGAGTGTCGTCTATGGATATCACCGGCCGACAATGAACAAAACCATCAATGGCTGGTTTAAATGCCAGAACACTTATCTGAATATGTATTCAGGTATTCTCGGACTCCGCTCAAGCTTCCATTCAACAACAGTCCCGGGGTTAAAGTGTGGCAATGCAGCCATGTACCTGGGTAAAGCGGCAAATGACTTATTCCAGTTACCATAAATAATTTCAAATGTACGTTTACGCCTGAGAAATGCCTTTCTTTTGGTAATGGTACATCCATATACCTTGTGGACAGATGTTATACACTCTTTGATCTTTTACCTTATGGATGCCTCAATGTGTGGAATCAAGACAAGAGAAATCAAGTCAGCATTCAAGTTAGAATGATTCCCACTGAATGTGTTCATTTCACAATTGTGGGTGCCTATGTATTTCCCCACAATCCACATATTTGTTTTCAACTTTCTCGCGCGCAGCATCCAATTAAAACTTTGAAACCATCTACAAAAAATAACCTTGTATACGTCTGGAGATGACTTATGAACCACGATCTCACGACACTCTTTTACGCCGTACATTTTCACCGCCCTGCACAGGCGCGCTTTATTAGCAAAAAGCATGCCCTTTGACAACACCGTTTCTCTAGATTCATCCCAATTGCTGTACGAATTTCTTCACGATCCCTTGTGAGGGGATGGAAATCTGGCATACTTGGCAACTGATCAAGGTAAGGAACATCCCTTGAATTAAATGACACATGAGACTCGTACACTCTTGGTCTGACGAGAGGTGGAGCATGCTCCCTCGTCAAATGAGGTTCATTAATCTCGTCCTCATTATCGTCGCCCTCATTAGGGAAGGGTGTGTCATCTACAGACTCGTCAGCATTGTTGTCATAATCACTATCATCTTGCTGACCCTGCGCATCTGCTAGATCCTGATTAAATATGTCATCTTCGAGCAATTGAGTAAGGACAGGACCTAGAAGTTGCTCGTTTTCACTACACAACCAATAAAATAATGAGTTTCTCAAATTCATCCAAAATTTACATATACACTTTATCACTTCACTTACAAATCATAACATGTAGATATCCCATGATGAACATTATCCTGTTGGTGCTGACTCCAGATGGACCACCATGATCCAACACACCAAAACTAAGGCATATTCCAATTGTTTGTTGGTTCATAACTTGTAAAATTCATATCTGGCCGGTACACCCTGTGGAATATATGAGTTTTAATACAAATTCAATACATAAAAATATACATCGTAACACAAAGGAAAATTGAAGTGTACCACTCCGCTTGTGGATTATGTAGACTTGTGGAGAAATTATATACTCGCTCCTCATTCGCGCGTGGAGATAAGTATAGATCAGGCTAAACTTTTCACTCGGAACCTGTTCGGCTAAAACTGCTCCAAAATAACCACCTGATGATTGAGGGATATCCCTGCATTGTGGAACCTCATTATTGCGAACGTCTTCAGCCTTGACGTACATTTCTAAAATTTTTATCACAAGAAATTCCTTGTGTTCATTCGGAGTCCTCAAAAAATCTGTCAGAGTTTCATTGTCTTCAATGTTGAACTTAGCAAAACAAGCAATCCCTTGCGGAGTAACAGAATATGGATATCTCCCGTTACTTTAATATTCACCGAACGCTTGCTTAAGACTATTTTTTTACATAACAACAATACCAATCTATCGTACTCCATTGTAAGTGGCAACTTAACATGACGCTGTGGAGAACAAAAATATCGTACTGAGTTATTCTCTACCACAACCTCACCCCCCCAATGTAATGAAACCCTAATTTTTTGCTCTTCTGACATTGTGACAAATGCAAAATAACATAACGAACAAATATTTCGAAACAATTTGAAGGATGGTGAATGGATTTTTACCAAATTCTGAAACTCCTTAAATAAGGAAAAACCAACCGGGGGTTACAATTATTTGATGTATAGTGCATATTATGGATGCGCTATACACTTATAAATTATTGGTGTATCAGTTAGCCCGGGGGTACTATTATTTGATGTATAGCACATATTATGGATGCGATATACACGTGCGCGTTAGTTAAGTACAGATGACTTATTAGTGGGGCCACATTTTTTATATATAGCGCGGTTATCGACCGCGCTATGCCTTAACGGAGAAATCTGCCGTTACGGTATAGCGCGGTCGATAACCACGCTATATATTAAATAATGCCAGCTTTTTAAACATATTTCTGTCTCTTGAGTCTAATGAAACCATACATTGGTTCTAGACTCTTCTTAATGTCAGCCATACAACCAAACCTTATGAGGTTATATATTAATCATAATACGTAAGATAATTTAGTCCACCCAGTACAAAATCTAATTCTTGATTAATATGTACTCTCAGAGTCTAAGTAGGATGAATAATAGGTGTGCAGGTGGATGAGAAGTTTTCTTCACTTAAAAATAAATTAATAGCATTAAACAATTATTGAGTCTCTGTCTTCCATTCTGTGATGAACCAATAGATCATCTAGAGTTTTAACTATTAATTCTGTGTTTTGAAATCTCAAATAGCTTCTTTTAGTCTTTCTCGATTTACGTGCACAGTCCGTGCCTTTTTCCAGAAAGCTATTATGTGTAATACTGATTAAAATGTGAATTCGTGCCTTGCAAATCTATTTAAGTTGACTTCGGTCAATGTTTTGAGAAAATGGACTCGGATCCATATTTTGCTGATCTCGGTGGGTCCTATCGTGATTTGCGACGTGGGCGTATGCCTGGAATCGAATTCGGAGGTCCCTAGCTTGAGTTATCGCAATTTGTTAAAATTTGAACTTTAAAGGTTTAAAAAATTAATAAATTGGACTGATGTTTGACTTTGTTGATACCGAATCCGGATTTTGGTTCCAAAACTTGGTATAGGTCCATTTTCTATATTTATGACTTGTCTGCAAAATTTGGTGTGAAACGGAAGTGACTTGACGTGATTCGGACGTGCGGTTGTTAAAATAAAAATTCTTAAGTTTCATTGAAAATTTCATTTGATTTGGTGTCTGATTCGTAGTTCTAGGTGTTATTTTTGTGTTTTGATCGCGAGCGAGTTTGTATAATATTTTTGAACTTGTGTGCATGTTTGATTTGGAACCCCAAGGGCTCGGGTGAGTTTTGGATAACTTACAAACTATTTGAACTTAGAAAAATCTGGTTTATTGAGCTTCAACTGTCATCTGTTGCTTTATGCTTCGCGATCGCGAAGGGGAATCTGGGACTGGGGAGGATTTTGTTCTACACAAACGCGAGACCTTGGTCACGAACGCGGAGCATTGGTGGGTCTGCTCTTCGCGAACAAGACCAGTCAATAGTCGGTTACCCAATGCGAACGCGAGCCTAGGCTCGCGAACGTGGATGTGAGGCGGGTTGAACCTTCGCGAACGCATGGAGATACTTGCGATCCCGTAAGCCATCTAGGTAGTGCCCTTCGCAAATGCATCGGGTGTCTCGTGAATGCGCTGAGCACCTGGCGCCAGTGATTTAAAATAGTCAAAAAATGGGATTTCTTCCAGTTTTCATAAACTCTCCATTAGAGCTCGGCCTAGAGGCAATTATCAAGGGAAAACTCAACACCAATTCATAGGTTTGTACACTTTATTCATTTTCTTCCATTTCTACCATCACCCATTAATTTCTAGCCCCAATCTTTGTTCTTCCATGGTAGAAAACTAGGGATTTAGGAATAATTGGGAGGGTTTTTGCAAATTCGAGATCTAGACCTCTATTTGATGTCAGATTTAAAACTAATTACATAATCGGGCTCGGGGGTGAATGTGTAAATGGCTTTTGGTCCGAACCTCGGGTTTTGACCAAGTAGGCCCCGGGTTGATTTTATTAGATTTTTGGGAAGGGTGTAAAAATCTTATCTTTAAGTATTGTAATTGATTTCCTTAGCATTATTTGACGTTATCGAGTCGATTGTGGTTAGATACGAGTGGTTTGGAGGCGGATTCTAGAGAAGGCCCAGGTAAAGCTCTGAGTTGACTGCGGAGTGAGGTAAGTGTCATGGTTAACCTTAACTTGAGGGATTAGGACTTTTTTTTCCTATTTGCTACATGTTTAAATGTTCGGGTACAACGTATATGTCATGTGACGAGTACATATGCATTGTTGTTGGGTTAAAGCATGCGGGTACGACTTGTTTCTTGTAATTTATATTCTTCTTTGATTACGGTATCCATGCTTAGACTAGTTTATTACTCAGTTGATCGTTCTTTCCGCATTTATGAACTATCTTTGATAATTGAGTATTTTTGGAAGTTGAAGATAGGTATTGTGGAACCGCTGTTGACGTAAGGCTTATTCTATCTCCCAAATGTTATATATTCATTGCTACATGGTAAGGGAGAGAGTTAAAGCACGAAGGGTGATGCCGTGCCGATTATTGTTCATTTATTGATTAATTCATAGTGAGGAAGAGAGTTAAAGCATGAAGGTTGATGATGTGTCGTATTTATCATTTTATGATGAAATTGAGAGTAAAAGCACGAAGGGTGATGCCGTGCCATTATTGTTGTTCCATGGTGACGTTGAGAGTAAAAGCACAATGGGTGATGCCGTGCAATCTTTATTCGTTATGTTATCTGTTTCCATTTGTTGGTGATTTACTTGACAGTTTTTATGTTTTTATTTCTGTTATAGCTAACGTATTCGGTTCCCCTTCGCATGCCCCCTCCCAATAGCACATGTTTTGTCTTTATTGTTGTTATGTTGTACGTACATTTTCGTTTGCACAGGTTTAATTACGTGAGTGTCCTATCATAGCCTCGTCACTACCTCTTCGAGGTTAGGCTCGACACTTACGGAGTACATTGGGTCGCTTGTACTCATACTACACTCTGCACTTCTTATGCAGATTTTGGTACCGGTCCCAGCTGTATGTGAGGTGTATCAGCTCGGATTGGCATATTAGGAGACTCGAGCTAGAATTTCTCTAACGTTGGCTTGCCTAGCAAGTGAAATATTAGGCACCATCATGGTCCCGAAGGTGGGAATTCCGGGTTGTGACAAGTTGGTATCAGAGCACTAGGTTGCCTAGGTATCGCGAGTCACGAGCAGGCTTAGTAGAGTCTGGACGATCGGTACAGAGACGTCTGTATTTATCTTCCAAAGGCTATGGAGTTTAGGAAAAATTTCACTTCTATTATTCTTTGTCGTGCGATTTTATTCTATCATTGATGATTGAACTCTTCTATTCTTTCTCTCTTATAGATGACAAAGACACGTACTGCATCTTCAGCTGGACAGCAGCCGGAGCTCCCAGTGGCAGCTCCTATGAGCGGCAGAGGTCGAGGGGGAGGTCGCGCCAGAGGCCGAGGCAGAGGCACAACTCAACCTAGAGCTCGAGAAGCAGCACCAGCAGTGGATCCCCAGGTAGATTTTTATGAGGAGGTTCCAGCTCAGACTGTACCTGTTGGACCGGGTCAGGTTCCGGAGGGTTTCATCGCCACTCCAGTGCTTCAGGACGCTCTAGTCCGTTTGGTGGGCCTTATGGAGAGTGCGGCCTAGTCCGGTACATTTCCAATGGCACCAGCCATCTCTCAGGCTGGGGGAGGAGCACAGGCTCCCACTACTCATACTTCCGGAGCAGATGGCTCCCCAGTATCAGACTCCAGCAGCCCCGCAAGTTGAGGTAGTTCAGCCGGTTGTTGCAGCACAGGCCGGTGATAGGCCCTCCATGTCTTCTGAGGGTTTATTGAATTGGACAAGTTTACTAAGCTCTTTCCAATTCACTTCAGTAGTGCACCTTCCGAGGACCCAAAGGACTATCTTGACCGCTGCCATGAGGTGCTGTGGAAAATGGGTATAGTTGAAACCAACGGGGTTGATTTTGCTGTATTTAAGATGACGGGTTTCACCAATAGGTGGTGGACAGATTATATGTTAACCAGACCAGCTGGGTCGCCTGCACTTATTTGGGATTAGTTCTCACAGCTATTTCTAGAGAAGTTCCTCCCCATCACATTGGGAGAGGATTACTGTAGGTAGTTTGAGCGTCTCTAGCAGGGGCAGTATGACTGTTACTTAGTACGAGACCTGTTTTGTGGATCTAGCCCGTCATGCTCTTCTTTTTCTTCCTACTGAGAGAGAGAGAGGGTGAGGAGGTTTATTGATGGACTCACTCACCTTATCAGGCTACAGATGGCCAAGGAGATCGGGGATGAAATTTCCCTTCAGACGACTGTTAATGTTGCTAGGCGGATCGAGATGGTTCTTGCATAGGAGAGAGGGCATGGGTCATATAAGAGGCCTCGTCATTTCGATGGGATCAATGGTGCCTCTCTAGAGGTAGGGGTACTTTTGGTAGAGGCCATCCTCCCAGGCTGTTTCACTCAGCACTCCAAGCATCTCACAGTGCTTCAGGTGGTCGCGACCCTCATATGTCTCATCCCGATCAGCTAGCCTGAAGTGCACCACCAGCTCCTATTACTGCACCTCCGCTCCAGAGTTTTTAGGGTGGTTACTCAGCTCACAACAGCAAGGTTTTCGGGCCCTGGTTCCTGCACCGATTGCTTCGCCTCCTGCTCAACTAGTTAGAGGCAGGGGTCAGACTACTAGAAGTGGAGGTCAGGCCGTTAGAGGTGGAGGCCAGGTCGTTACAGGTGGAGGCTAGTTAATTAGAGGCCGTCCCAGGTACGCGGTTTAGAGTGGTGGGGCCCAGTCCCAATTTTATGCTTTTCCGTGAGGCCTGAGGCAGAGTCACATGATACTGTTATCATAGCTATTATCCTAGTTTTACACAGAGATGCTTCAGTTCTATTTGATGTAGGCTTCACTTATTCTTACGTGTCATCCTATGCTTCATATCTTGTTGTGCCCCGTGATTCTTTGCATGCTTCTGTGTATATGTCCACACCTGTGGGAGATTCTATCATAGTAGATCGTGTCAATCATTTTTGTGTGGTTACTATTGGGACTCTCGAGACTAGAGTAGATCTTCTACTTCTTGATATGGTAGATTTTGATGTCATCTTGGGTATGGATAGGCTGTCACCTTATCATGCTATATTAGATTGCCACGCCAAGATGGTGACCTTAGCCTTGTCGGCGTTGCCTCGATTAGAGTGGAGGGGGAATCCTGGCCATTCTACCAGCAGGGTTATCTCTTATATGAAGGCTCGGCGTATGCTCGAGAAGGGGTGTCTAGCTTATTTGGCCTATGTCTGTGATTCTAGTGCGGAGGTTCGTTCCATGGATTCAGTGCCTGTTGATTTGGCTCCGGGAACTCAGCCTATTTCTATTCCGGCATACCGTATGGCCCCGCTAGAGTTAAAAGAATTGAAGGAGCAGCTGCAAGATTTGCTTGATAAGGGCTTCATTAGACCTAGTGTCTCGCCCTGGGTGCCAGAGATTGTTCTTGAAGAAGAAAGATGGATCGATGCGAATGTGCATAGATGATCGGTAGTTGAACAAAGTCACCATCAAGAACAAGTATCCATTGCCGAGGATTGATGACTTATTTGATTAGCTTCAGGGTTCCATGGTGTTTTCAAAGATTGATTTGAGGTCTGGCTACCATCAACTGAAGATTATGGCATTCGATGTCCCTAAGATAGCTTTTGGGACTCGGTATGGGCATTATGAGTTTCTAGTAATGTCATTTCGGCAGACTAATGCCCAAGCAGCATTTATGGATTTGATGAACTAGGTGCTCAAGTCCTACTTGGATTCCTTCATGATTGTGTTTATTGATAATATCTTGATCTACTCCCACAGTCGATAGGAGCACGAGCAGCATCTTCGGAATGTACTTCAGACTCTGAGAAATAGCTAGTTATATGCCAAGTTTTTAAAGTGCGAGGTTTGGTTGGACTCGGTTGCTTTCTTGGGGCTCATCGTATCGGTAGAGGGCATACAGGTGGATCCTAAAAAAATTGAGGCAGTTCAGAACTGGCCTAGACCCATTTCAGCTACGGAGATCCGGAGTTTCCTGGGTTTGGCGGGTTATTATCGTCGAATCGTGGAGGGGTTTTCATCTATTGCAGCCCCATTGACCAGATTGACCTAGAAGGGTGCCCTGTTCATATGATCAGACGAGAGTAAGTTGAGCTTCCCGAAGCTCAAGACTGCTTTGACTACGGCATCAATGTTGGTGTTGCTCGCATGTTCAGGTTCTAAAACGGAGTATTGTGATGCATCTCATATTGGGCTCGGTGTAGTATTGATGCAGGATGGCAGGGTGATGGCATATGCGTCGCGACAGTTGAAGGTTCATAAGAAGAATTTCCCTGTTCATGACTTAGAGTTGGCAGCCATTGTTTATGCGCTTAAGATTTGGAGGCGCTATCTTTACGGCGTGTCGTGCGAGGTATTCACTTATTATCGGAGTATACAATATTTGTTAAAGCAAAAGGATCTCAATTCAAGGCAGAGGAGGTGGTTTGAGCTGTTGAAAGATTATGATATCACTATTTTGTATCATCTGGGGAAGGCCAATGTGGTGGACGATGCCTTGAGTAGAAAGGCAGTGAGTATAGGCAGCCTGGTGAGAGGCTGCTTGCTGCAGATGTTCAGGCTTTGCCCAATCAGTTCTTGAGGATAGATGTTTCAGAGCCCAAACATGTTTTAGCTTGCACCATCGCTCGATCTTCCTTGTATGAGTGTATCAGAGAGTGGTAGTGTGATGACCCTTACTTACTGGTCCTTAGGGACACGGTGCGGCACGGTTGTTCCAAGTTGGTTACTGTGAGAGATGATGGGGTTTTGAGGATGCAGGGTCGCATTTGTGTGCCGAATGTGGATGGGCTTCGTGAGTTGATTCTTGAGGAGGCCCATAGTTCCCGGTAGTCTATTCATCTGGGTGCCGCCAAGATATATCAGGACTTGCGGCAGTATTATTGGTGGAGAAGGATGAAAAAGGATATAATGGCATATGTAGCTCGGTGTTTAAATTGTCACCAAGTTAAGTACGAGCATTAGAGACCTGGTGGTTTGCTTCAGAAGTTAGAGATTCCTAAGTGGAAGTGGGAACGTATTACTATGGATTTTGTTGTTGGACTCCCAGGCACTCAGAGGAAGTTCGATGCGATATGGGTCATTGTGGACAGGCTGACTAAGTCAGTGCATTTCATTCCTGTGGCAGTTACCTATTCTTCAGAGCGGTTTCCTGAGATTTACATCGGCCAGATCGTCCGCCTGCACGGTGTGCCCGTGTTTATCATTTCTGATCGAGGTACGTAGTGCACCTCGCACTTTTGGAGGGCAGTACAACGTGAGTTGGGCACGCAGGTGGAGGTGAGCACAACATTTCATCCCAGATGGACGAACAGTTTGAGGGCACTATTCAGATATTGGAGGACATGCTTCGCGCTTGTGTTATGGATTTCGAGGGTTCTTGGAATCAATTCTTGCCGCTTCCGGAGTTTGCCTACAACAACAGCTACCAGTCGAGCATTCAGGGCTCCCTATGAGGCATTATACGGGAGGCGGTGCCGTTAGCCAATTGGATGGTTCGATCCAAGGGATGCTCGATTATTGGGTACAAATTTGGTACATGATGCCTTGGATAAGGTCAAGATTATTCAGGATCGACTTCACAAACCTCAGTCTAGGCAGAAGAGTTATGCCGACCGTAGAGTTCATGATGTTGCATTCATGGTCGGAGAGAGGGTGTTGCTCCGGGTTTCACCCATGAAGGGTGTGATGAGGTTCGGAAAAAAAGGCAAGTTGAGCCCTAGATACATCGGGCCTTTTGAGATTCTTCAGAGAGTGGGTGAGGTGGACTACAAGCTCGCATTGCCACCTAGTTTATCAAAAGTCCATCCGGTGTTCCATGTGTCCATGCTCCGGAGGTATCACGGTGATCCGTCCCATGTGTTAGATTTCAGTTCAGTCTAGTTGCACAAGGATTTGACTTATGAGGAGGAGCCGGTGGCTATTCTAGCCCCACAGGTTCGACAATTGATGTCAAAGAGTTATCCTTTAGTTGGAGTGCAGTGGAGAGGTCAGCCGGTCGAGGCAGCCACTTGGGAGTCTGAGTCGGACATGCAGAGTAGATATCCACACCAGGATGAACGATTGTTCTAGAGGTGGAGAATGTGAGGACCCAATAGGTCATTTAGAGTTTTAACCATTAATTCTATGTTTTAAAATCTCAAATAGCTTCCTTTAGCCTTCCTCAATTTGCTGTGCAGTCAGAGCCTTTTTCCGAAAAGCTTTTATGTGAAATACTGATTAAAATGTGAATTCGTGCCTTGAAAATCCATTTGAGTTGACTTCGGACAATGTTTTGAGCAAACGGACCCAGATTCATGTTTTGACGGTTCAGGTGGGTCCGTATTGTGATATGGGACTTAGGCGTATGCCCGGAATCGATTTCGGAGGTCCCTTAGCTTGAGTTATCGCAATTTGTTGAAAATTTAAAGTTAGTGGTTTAAAGAATTTATAAATTGGACTGATGTTTGACTTTGTTGATATTGGGTCCGGATTTTAGTTTCGGAACTTTTTATAGGTCCATTTTTGTATTTATGACTTGTCTGCAAAATTTGGTGCAAAACGGAAGTGATTTGACATGATTCAGACGTGCGGTTGTTAAAATAGAAATTCTTAAGTTTCATTGAAATTTTATTTGATTTGGTATCCGATTCGTAGTTCTAGGTAATATTTAGGTGTTTTGATCGCACGAGTGAGTTCGTATAATGTTTTTGGACTTGTGTGCATATTTGTTATGGAGCCCCGAGGGCTCGGGGGAGTTTTGGATAGCCTATGGAAAATTTGAACTTGGAAAAATCTGGTTTATTGAGCTTCAACTGCCATCTGGTGCGTAGTGCTTCGCGATCGCGATGGGGAATCTGGGAATGGGGAGGATTTTGTTCTACGCGAAGGCGAGACCTTGGTCACGAATGTGGATCATTGGGGGTTCTGCTCTTCGCGAACGCGACCAGTCAATCACGAATGCGTAGTATGAGGTAGGCTGGGCTGGGAGTTGAGGTTACTCTACGTGAACGCGATCCTAGGCTCGCGAACACGGAGGTGAGGCGGGCTGAACCTTGTGAATGTGTGGAGATACTTGCGATCCCGTAAGCCATCCAGGCAGCGCCTTTCGCGAACGCATTGGGTGTTTAGCGAACACGATGAGCACCTGACCCAGTGATTTAAAATAGTCCAACAGCGGGATTTCTTCAATTTTTCATAAACTCTCCATTAGAGCTCGGCCTAGAGGCGGTTTTGAAGGGAAAACTCAACACCAATTCATAATTTTGTACACTTTAACTCATTTTCTTCCATTTATAACATCACCCTAATCTTTGTTCTTCCATGGTAGAAAACTACGGATTTAGGAAGAATTGGGGGGTTTTTTGCAAATTCGGGATTTAGACCTCAATTTGAGGTCGGATTTCAAAACTAATTATATAATTCGGCTCGGGGGTGAATGTGTAAATTGGTTTTGGTCCAAACCTCGATTTTTGACCAAGTGGGCTCGGGGTTGATTTTTTTAGACTTTTGGGAAGGGTGTAAAAATCTTATCTTTAAGTATTGTAACTATCGAGCCGATTGTAGTTTGATACGAGTGGTTTGGAGGCGGATTCTAGAGGAAAGGCCAAGGTACAGCTCTGAGTTGACTGCGGAGTGAGGTAAGTGTCATGGTTAACCTTAACTTGAGGGATTAGGACTTGTTTGCCTATTCGCTACGTGTTTTAATATTCGAGTACAACGTATATGTGAGGTGACGAGTACTTATGCGTTGTTGTTCGGTTAAAGCATGCGGGTGGGACTTGTTTCTTGTAATTTATATCCTTCTTTAATTACACTATTCATGCTTAGACGAGTTTATTACTTAATTGATCGTTCTTTCCACATTTATGAACTATTTGTGATAATTGAGTATTTTTGGAAATTGAAGTTTGGTATTGTGGAACCGCTGTTGATGTAAGGTTTATTCTTCCTTATTCTATCTCCCAAATGTTATATATTTATCGCTACATGGTAAGGGAGAGTGTTAAATCACGAAGGGTGATGCCGTGTTATTGTTTCATTTATTGATTAATTCATAATGGGGAAGAGAGTTAAAGCACGAAGGGTGATGTCGTGCCGTATTTATCGTTTTATGATGAAATTGAGAGTAAAAGCACGAACGGTGATGCCTTGCCGTATTTATTATTTTATGGAGAGAATGAGAGTAAAAGCGCGAAGCATGATGCCGTGCCATTATTGTTGTTCCACGGTGAGGTTGAGAGTAAAAGCACAATGGGTGATGCCGTGCAGTTTTTATTCGTTATATTATCCTTTTCTATTTGTTGGTGAATTACTTGACGGTTTTATGCTGTTATTTCTGTTATAGATATCGTATCATGTTCCCTTTCGCATGCCCCCTCCCAATAGCACATGTTTAATCTTTATTGTTGTTATGTTGTACGTATATTTTCGTTTGCACAAGTTTAACTACGCGAGTGTCCTGTCATAGCCTTGTCACTACCTCATCGAGGTTAGGCTCGACACTTATGGAGTACATTGGGTTGGTTGTACTCACACTACACTTTGCACTTCTTATGCAGATTTTGGTACTGGTCCCAGCAGTACGTGAGGTGCATAAGTTCAGATTGAAATATTTGGAGACTCAAGGTAGATCTGCTAGCATCTGCAGACCTTGAAATCCCTTCCTCTTTCCTTATTTACTGTTCATTTCATTCGAGACAGTTGTACTTATTTCAGACTTTATTTGTAGCACTTTTAGAAGCTCGTGGACTTTTGACTCCATATCCGGGTTGTACTTAGATATTTTTGGGTATTATGCAATTTGGCACTTCGTTTTAGTTTCATTTCAGTTCAATTTTTTAATTAATTTAGTTTGTTTAAAAACTGGCTTAAGAAATTCTCAAACGTTGGCTTGCCTAGCAAGTGAAATGTTAAGCGCCATCATGGTTCCGAAGGTGGGAATTCCGGGTCGTGACAAGTTGGTATCAGAGCACTAGGTTGTCTAGGTCTTACGAGTTACGAGCAGGCTTAGTAGAGTCTGGAGGATCGGTACGGAGACGTCTGTATTTATCTTCCAGAGGCTATGGAGTTTAGGAACAATTTCACTTCTATTCTTCTCTGTCATGCCATTTTATTCTATCGTTGATGATTGAACTATTCTATTCTTGCTCTCTCGCAAATGGCGAGGAAATGTACTGCATCTTTAGCAGGACAGTAGGTAGAGCCCCCAGCGGAAGCTCCTACGAGGGGCAAAGGTCGAGGCCGAGGTCATGCTAGAAGCCGAGGTATAGGTAGAGCTCAACCTAGTGCTCGAGTAGCAGCACCAGCAGTGGAGCCCCAGGTGGATTTTGATGAGGAGGTTCCAGCTCAGACTGTACCTGTTGAACCGGCTCAGGTCCCGGAGGGGTTCATCGCCACTCTAGTGCTTCAGGACGCTCTAGTCTGTTTGGTGGGTCTTATGGAGAGCGTGGCCCAGCTCGATACATTTTCGTTGGCACCAGCCATCTCTCAGGCTGGGGGAGGAGCACAGATTCCCACTATTCACACTCCGGAGCAGATGGCTCCCCAGTATCAGACTCCAGCAACCCCGCCAGTTGGAGTAGTTAAGCTGGTTGTTGCAGCACAGGCCGATGATAGGCCCACCATGTCTTCTGAGGGATTATTGAGATTGGACAATTTTATTGAGCTCTTTCTAGTTCACTTCAGCAGTGCACCTTCTAAGGACCCATAGGACTATCTTGACCGCTAGGTGCTGCAAAACATGAGTATAGTTGAGACCAATGGGGTCAATTTCGCTGTATTTCAGATGATGGGTTCCGCCAAGAGGTGGTGGAGAGATTATATGTTGACCAGACCAGCTAGGTCGCCTACACTTACTTGGGATTAGTTTTCACAGCTATTTCTAGAGAAGTTCCTCCCCATCACATTGAGAGAGGATTACCGTAGGCAGTTTGAGCGTCTCTAGCAGGGCAGTGTGACTGTTACTTAGTACGAGACCTGTTTTGTGGATCTAGCCTGTCATGCTCTTCTTTTTCTTCCAACTGAGAGAGAGAGGGTGAGGAGGTTTATTGATGGACTCACTCATCCTAGCAGGCTACAGATGGCCAAGGAGACCAGGGGTGAAATTTCATTTCAGACGGCTGCTAATGTTGCTAGGCGGATCGAGATGGTTCTTGCATAGGAGAGAGGGCATGGGTCAAATAAGAGGCCTCGTCATTTCGATGGGTTCAATGGTGCCTCATCTAGAGGTAGGGGTACATTTGGTAGAGGTCATCCTCCCAGGCCATTTCACTCAGCGCTCCAAGCATCTGAAAGTGCTTCAGGTGGTCGCAGCCCTCAAATGTCTCATCCTGATCATCTAGCTTATAGTGCACCACTAGCTCCTATTAGTGGACCTCCGCTACATAGTTTTCAGGGTGGTTACTCAAGTCGACAGGGGCAGCTTCAGAGTCAGCAGTCACAACAGCTGAGGTCTTGTTATACTTGTGGTGATCCGAGGCACATTGTTAGATTTTGCCATCGGGCACCAGACAACTCACAGCAGCAAGTTTTTCGTGCCATGGTTCCGGCACCGGTTACTTCACCACCTGCTCAACCAGCTAGAGGCAGGGGTCGGACAGCCAGAGGTGGAGGTTAGGCCGTTAGAGGTGGAGGCTAGCCAGTTAGAGGCTGTCCCAAGGACTCGGTTCAGAGTGGTGGGGCCCAGTCCCAATTTTATGCTTTTTTGCGAGGCTTGAGGCTGAGTCATCTGACACATTTATCACATGTATTGTCCCAGTTTGCCATAGAGATGCTTCAATTCTATATCATCTGGGTTCTACTTATTCATACTTGTCATCCTATGCTTCATATCTGGTTGTGTCTCGTGATTCTATGCGTGCTCCTGTGTATGTGTCCACACTTGTGGGAGATTCTATCATAGTAGATCGTGTCAATCATTTTTGTGTGGTTACTATTGGGAGTCTCAGGACTAAAGTAGATCTTCTACTTCTTGAGATGGTAGATTTTGATGTCATCTTGGGTATGGATAGGCTGTCACCTTATCATGCTATATTGGATTGCCACGCTAAGACGGTGACCTTAGTCTTGTCGGGGTTGCATCGATTAGAGTGGAGGGGGAATCCTGGCCATTCTACCAGCAGGGTTATCTCTTATATGAAGGCTCGACGTATGGTCAAGAATGGTGTCTAGCTTATTTGGCCTACGTCTGTGATTCTAGTGCGGAGGTTCCTTCCATGGATTCAGTGCCTAATGTTTGTGAGTTTCCGGAGGTGTTTCCCGCAAGCCTGTCGGGGATGCCGCCCGACAGAGATATGACTTCCGTATTGATTTGGCTCCGGGCACTCAGCCTATTTCTATTCCGGCAATACCGTATGGCCCCGCCAGAGTTAAAAGAATTGAAGGAGTAGCTGCAAGATTTGCTTGATAAGGGCTTCATTAGACCTAGTGTCTCACCCTGGGGTGCTCTAGCATTGTTCGTGAAGAACAAAGATGGATCGATGCGGATGTGCATAGACGATCGGTAGTTGAACAAAGTCACCATCAAGAACAGGTATCCATTACCGAGGATTGATGACTTATTTGATCAGCTTCAGGGTGCCAAGGTCTTTTCGAAGATTGATTTGAGGTCTGGCTACCATCAATTGAAGATTATGGCATCCGATGTCCCTAAGATAGCTTTTCGGACTCGGTATGGGCATTATGAGTTTCTAGTGATGTCATTTGGGCTGACTAATGCCCAAGCAGCATTTATGGATTTGATGAACTGGGTGCTCAAGCCCTACTTGGATTCCTTCGTGATTGTGTTTATTGATGATATCTTGATCTACTCCCACAGTCGAGAGGAGCACGAGCAACATCTTCGGAATGTACTTCAGACTCTAAGAAGTAGCTAGTTATATGACAAGTTTTTAAAGTGCGAGGTTTGGTTGCACTCGGTCACTTTCTTGGGGATCATCGTATCCGTAGAGGGCATACAGGTGGACCCTAAAAAGATTGAGGCAGTTCAGAACTGGCCTAGACCCATTTCAGCTATGGAGATCTAGAGTTTCCTGGGTTTGGCGGGTTATTACCGTCGATTTGTGGAGGGGTTTTCATCTATAGCAGCGCCATTGACCAGATTGACCAAGAAGGGTGCCCAGTTCAGATGATCAGACGAGGGTGAGTTGAGCTTTCAGAAGCTCAAGACTACTTTGACTACGACATCAGTGTTGGTGTTGCGCACATGTTCAGGATCTAACATGGTGTATTGTGATGCATCTCGTATTGGGCTCGGTATAGTATTGATCCAGGATGGCGGGGTGATCGCATATGCATCGCGGCAGTTGAAGGTTCATGAAAAGAATTACCCTGTTCATAACTTAGAGTCGGCAGCCATTGTTTATGCGCTGAAGATTTGGAGGCGCTATCTATACGGCGTGTCGTGCGAGGTATTCACGGATCATCGGAGTATACAATATTTGTTCAAGCAAAAGGATCTCAATTTGAGGAAGAGGAGGTGGTTTGAGCTGTTGAAAGATTATGATATCACCATTTTATATCATCTTGGGAAGGCTAATGTGGTGGCCGATGACTTGAGTAGAAAGGCAGTGAGTATGGGCAGCATGGTGAGAGGCTGCTTGCTGCTGATGTTCAGGCTTTGGCCAATCAGTTCATGAGGATAGATGTTTCGGAGCCCAAACATGTTTTATCTTGCACTGTCGCTTGGTCTTCCTTATATGAGCGCATCAGAGAGCGGTTGTATGATGACCCTTACTTGCTGGTCCTTAGGGACACGGTGCGGCACGGTGGTTCCAAGTAGGTTACCATGAGAGATGATGGGGTTTTGAGGATGCAGGGTCGCATTTGTGTGCCGAATGTGGATGGGCTTCGTGAGTTGATTCTTGAGGAGGCCCATAGTTCCCGGTATTCTATTCATCTGGGTGCCGCCAAGATGTATCAGGACTTGCGGCAGTATTTTTGGTGGAGAAGGATGAAAAAGGATATAATGGCATATGTAGCTCGGTGTTTAAGTTGTTAGCAAGTTAAGTACGAGCATTAGAGACCTGGTGGTTTGCTTCAGAAGTTAGAGATTCCTAAGTGGAAGTGGGAGCGTATCACTATGCATTTTGTTTTTTGGACTCCCAGGCACTCAGAAGAAGTTCGATGCGATATGGGTCATTGTGGACAGGCTGACTAAGTCAGTGCATTTCATTCCTGTGGCAGTTACCTATTCTTCAGAGCGGTTGCCTGAGATTTACATCCGCGAGATCGTCCGCCTGCACAGTGTGCCCGTGTTTATCATTTCTGATCGAGGTACGTAGTGCACCTCGCACTTCTGAAGGGCAGTACAATGTGAGTTGGGCAAGCAGGTGGAGTTGGGCACAACATTTCATCCTAGACGGACTAACAGTTTGAGGCTACTATTCGGATATTGGAGGACATGCTTCGCGCTTGTGTTATCGATTTCGAGGGTTCTTGGAATCAATTCTTGCCGCTTCCGGAGTTTTCCTACAGCAACAGCTACCAGTCGAGCATTCAGATGGCTCCTTATGACGCATTATACGGGAAGCGATGCCGTTAGCCAATTGGATGGTTCGAGTCGGGGGAGGCTCGGTTATTTGGTACAAATTTGGTACATGATGCCTTGGATAAGGTCAAGATTATTTAGGATCGACTTCGCATAGCTCAGTCTAGGCAGAAAAGTTATGCCGACTGTAGAGTTCGTGATGTTGCATTCATGGTCGGAGAGAGGGAGTTGCTCCGGGTTTCACCCATGAAGGGTGTGATGAGGTTCGGAAAGAAAGGCAAGTTGAACCCCAGATACATCGGGCCTTTTGAGATTCTTCAGAGAGTGGGTGAGGTGGACTACAAGCTCACATTTCCATCTAGTTTATCAAAAGTCTATCCGGTGTTCCATGTGTCCATGTTCCGGAAGTATCACGGTGATCCGTCCCATGTGTTAGATATCAATTTAGTCCAGTTGGACAAGGATTTGAGTTATGAGGAGGAGCCGGTGGCAATTCTAGCCCGACAGGTTTGACAGTTGATGTCTAAGAGTTATCCTTCAGTTCGAGTGCAGTGGAGAGGTCAGCCAGTCGAGGCAGCCACTTCGGAATCCTAGTCGAACATGCGGAGTAGATATCCACACCTTTCCACCAGTCTAGGTATTTTTTTTATGTCCGTTCGAGGACGAACGGTTGTTTTAGAGGTGGAGAATATGATGACCCAATAGGTCATCTAGAGTTTTAACACTTAATTTTGTGTTTTAAAATCTCAAATAGCTTCTTTTAGCGTTCCTCAATTTGTGTGAGCAGTCCGTGCCTTTTTCCGGAAAGCTTTTATGTGAAATACTGATTAAAATGTGAATTCGTGCTTTGAAGATTCATTTGTGTTGACTTCGGTCAATGTTTTGAGGAAATGGAATCGGATGCGTGTTTTGATGGTCACGGTGGGTCCGTATCGTGATATGGATCTTGGGCGTATGTCCGGAATCGAATTCGGAGGTCCCTAGCTTGAGTTATCGCAATTTGTCGAAAATTTGAAGTTTAAAGATTTAAAGTATTTATAAATTGGACTGATGTTTGAATTTGTTGATACCGGGTCCGGATTTTGGTTCCGGAACTTGGTATAGATCCATTTATGTATTTATAACATGTCTGTAAAATTCAGTTCAAAACATAAGTGATTTGACGTGATTCGAACATCCGGTTGTTAAAATAGAAATTCTTAAGTGTCATTGAAAATTTCATTTGATTTGGTGTCCAATTTGTGGTTCCAGGTGTTATTTTTGTGTTTTGATCGCGCGAACCAGTTCGTATGATGCTTTTGGACTTATGTGCATATTTGGTTTGGAGCTCCGACGGCTCGGGTGAGTTTTGGATAGCCTACGGACCATTTGAACTTACAAAAATCTGGTTTATTGACCTTCAGCTGTCATCTGGTGCGCTGTGCTTCGCGATCGCGAAGCCTTTCTCGCGATTGTGAAAGGGAATCTGGGACCGGGGAGGATTTTGTTCTATGCGAATGCGAGACCTTGGTCGCGAACGCTGAGCATTTGGGGGTCTGCTCTTCGCGAATGAGACCAATCAATAGCGAACGCGTAGTATTAGATAGGCTGGGCTGGGAGTTGAGGTTCCTCTACTCGAACACATGCCCAGGCTCTCGAACGCGGAGGTGAGGCAGGTTGAACCTCCGCTAACGCGTGGAGTTACTCGCGATCGCCTTAGCCATCTGGGCAGTGCCCTTTGCGAACGCGGCGAGTGTCTCGCCAACGCGATGAGCTCCTGGCGCCAGTGATTCAAAATAATCCAAAAACGGGATTTCTTCCATTTTTCATAAACTCTCCATTAGAGCTCGACCTAGAGGCAATTTTGAAGGGAAAACTCAATGCCAATTCATAGGTTTGTACACTTTAACCCATTTTCTTCCATTTCTATCACTCATTAATTTCTAGCCCTAATCTTTGTTCTTCCACGGTAGAAAACTAGGGATTTAGGAAGAATTGAGAGTTTTTGCAAATTCGGTATTTAGACCTCAATTTGAGATCAGATTTCAAAATTAATTACACAATCAGGCTCGGGGATGAATGGCTAAATGGATTTTGGTCCAAACCTCGAGTTTTGACCAAGCGAGCCCGGGGTTGATTTTTTTATTTTTAGGAAGGGTGTAACAATCCTATCTTTAAGTATTGTAACTGATTTTTTTAGCATTATTTGACGTTACCGAGTCGATTGTGGTTAGATACGAGTGGTTTGGAGGCGAATTCTAGAGGAATGGCCCCGGTAGAGCTTTGAGTTGACTGCGGAGTGAGGTAAGTGTCGTGGTTAACCTTAACTTGAGGGATTAGGACTTGTTCTCCCATTTGCTACGTGTTTAAATGTTTGGGTACAACGTATATGTGAGGTGACGAGTACTTATGCGTTTGTTGGGTTAAAGTATGCGGGTGGGACTTGTTTCATGTAATTTGTATCCTTCTTTGATTACGATATCCATGCTTAGACTAGCTTATTACTTAATTGATCGTTCTTTCCGCATTTATGAACTATTTGTGATAATTGAGTATTTTCGGAAGTTGAAGTTTAGTATGGTGGAACCGCTGTTGATGTAAGGTTTATTCTCGCTTATTCTATCACCCAAATGTTATACATTCATTGCTACATGGTAAGGGAGAGTGCTAAAGCACGAAGGGTGATGCTGTGCCGATTATTGTTTCATTTACTGATTAATTCATAGTGAGGAAGAGAGTTAAAGCACGAAGAGGGATGCCGTGCCGTATTTATCGTTTTATGATGAAACTGAGAGTAAAAGCACGAAAGGTGATGCCTTGCCGTATTTACTATTTTATGGCGAGATTGGAAGTAAAAGCACGAAGCGTGATGCCGTGCCATTATTGTTGTTCCACGGGGAGGTTGAGAGCAAAAGCATGATGGGTGATGTCGTGCAGTCTTTATTCGTTATATTATACTTTTCCATTTGTTGGTGATTTAGTTGACAGTTTTATGTTGTTATTTCTGTTATAGCCATCGTATTATGTTCCCCTTAGCATGCCCCTCCCAATAGCACATGTTTAATCTTTATTGTTATTATGTTGTACGTATATTTTTGTTTGCACAGGTTTAATTACGTGAGTATCCTGTCATAGCCTCGTCACTACTTCGTCGAGGTTAGGCTCGACACTTACGGAGTATATTGGGTCGGTCGTACTCATACTACACTCTGCACTTCTTGTGCAGATTTTGGTACTAGTCCCAGTTGTACGTGAGGTGCGTCAGCTCGGATTGGCATATTTGGAGACTCGAGGTAGATTTGCTGGCGTCCGCAGACCTTGAATTCCCCCTCCTCTTTCCTTATTTATTGTTCATCTCATTCGAGATAGTTGTACTTATTTCAGACTTTATTTGTAGCACTTTTAGAAGCTCATGCACTTGTGACTCCAGATCCGGGTTGTACTTAGATATTTTTTTGTACATTTCGCACTTTGTTTTAGTTTCATTTCAGTTCAATTGGTTTAAATGTTTGAGTTGTTTAAAAACTGGCTTACGAATTTCTCTAATGTTGGTTCGCGTATGGAATTCCGGGACGTGACACATTCCTTGCGTGGGTCACTCGAGATGCTCTTTCTCTTTCCAAGTAGCTTAACCGTTCCATGAAAGGTTACCTTCTCTTTTTTTCTTTCTTTTTCTCCTGACGTATGCAGCAAATTGAATTGATGTGCCTCCATATAAATAGTGAAGACCGGATCATACGGAGTTATAACAAGTAGTTGACATAAACACATAACACACACAACGAAAGAGATGGGTGTGAGGGTTGCGAATGCCATAGGAGAAATGCTGCTGCCATGCATAGCAATGGTCATTGTTTACCCTAGGCTACAGATAACAATTAAATTTGTACGTGGTTTTAAGGATACGTGCCTTGGTTTGATACAATTAAAGAACGAATGAAAATAGAGACTAAATTTGGTGAATAAGGAAGGAAGTGAACCACAAGTATTGAGTAGCTTTACAGTGATAGACCCCTCTAAATAAGATATGAAGCAGATAGATTAAAAAAGTAAGTAGAATAGATTATAGCTTTGTGTATATTGATCGTATATTTTATTTTTCTTCATTTACAATAGTGCTGTCTGTTTATATAGGGAGGAAAAAGAATCCTATACAAGGTAAAAACCTATCTACAAGGTAAGATATCCCTAGAATTAATGGCTCCAATGTCTTTACTGATTTCAGCCGCGATTCTCGCCGAGGTATTTATGTATCACGGGATTTCCAGTCCTTCAGTCACGCAAATCTGATAATTTTACAATAGGGTGTTTTACCCTAATCGGCCTCGACAATCTCGTCTCAAATGCCTTGGCTTCGAGCTTCGTTCCGGTGGAATCCGGTCCTGGACTTCTCCTTTCGATGTCCCGATCTCGGCCTATCGAGTAGCGACTCCAATCGACGCTAGTCGTCGAATCCCAAAACCGACATTCCCTATGCAAGCTACCGAATTCGACCTCATAAAGATAGTCCCCTCGTTTTTTGGAGAATAATGATAAAAAACAATATGAGCTGCCGCTTTCGAGATTAGGTCAAATAGAGACATACTTATGGCGCGCGACACGCAGTTCTGAGTGACATGTCAAAAGACGCAAAATGTCATATCGATAAATGTCGGCAGCATGATGACGCATGTGGTAAGTATCAAAAATGTCTTTTCATAGACCAACTGAAGACAAAACTTGTCACGCCTGCAAGCGCTAATTAATGCTTCCTCACTTTGGGACTCGAACCGCCACCTTTAAGAGGGTATAAATAGCCCTCTTGTTATTCAATTTCAGAGTTTGCGTTGTTTGAGCACCATATTCTTCAAGTTTTCTAAGTTTGATCTCAAGTGATTTCCCCCTTTATTTTTGCCTTACGCTTGCGTCTACTTGCTTCCCTAACTCTTTATTTCCAATGGCAAAGACATGCAAGTCTGTTCCCCAGAAACAAAAACCTTCTTCCTGTCAACCCACTGAAGAAACTGAGCCTGTCGTTGTTGAGAGGACTTCGACCGATCCCCCACTAAAAGCGTTCGTACCGGTTGGATGCTCAACCGGTTCTGACTTTAAGGTAGAGAAGGCTTCTTCTGTACCAGGCCGGGGTGAGCCGGTCACTAGATACATTTGTTCGATTACGAACAAAAACATCGAGAGGGTGAAGCAGGATTGCAACTGGGTTGGTAAGGACATGGTGGTTCCTTCAGCAGAAGAGGCAATCACCACCCACGTGGAGGGCTACTTGGGTGTTTACACTTACCCCTTCACGCTGGGTCAAATTCATCCCTCTATTTGGAGAATAGTCATTCTCTTCCTTTTTTTGTGAGTAAGATCGAAGGGCACCCCTTTACCCTCGATCATCTCCTGCGACTATACAGTCCCCGAATCTTCCGAGGGGGACTAACAAAACTCGCTCGTCGGGCTAGCAAAGCTCCCTTTTCGAGCATTGACGAGGATAAGGATCGAGGCTGGATGAGCCGATTTGTTCGAATAAAGACATCAGATCTGATCCCTGCCAAAAACATGTTGTTCCCTGAAAACTGGAACATGAGTCGTAAGTGATATCTTCCTATCTCAATTCATTCGGTGTCTTCCTTTTGTTATCTTACTAACATATCTCGCATGGTGTAGCTGTTTCTCGAATGCCAGCCGCGATTCAGCATTGGAAAGAATGGGTCGAGAAGGTGGTATCTCAAAGGACCTATTCAGAGCGTGCCTGGCGCGAGATATCGAAGGGCCGATGGGAGGCCAAAAATCATGGTGAGAATCTTGGTGAGATCGGTAATATTTTTATTCCACATCATATGTTATCGATGATGCTGCTGCTCTATAACTTACTTCATTCCTTCCCTTGCAGGTCTATCGAAGGACGTTGAATTAAGGCAAGCGTCCCCTGGTAGAGAGGTTCCTTGCCCTCCCCCTGCCTCGGAGCAGGAAGGGGAGAAAAAGAGGAAGGAAGTCCCCGGTTCTTCTGGGCCCGAGAAGAAGAAACCGAAGAAAAGTATAGATCGTAGGCTCAGAATTTCGGACGTAGCTTATTGATTGGACGATGAGTCCGAGGAAGACGAAGGTCTCAAGATTTTGAGCAGCGAGCCATCTCGGGCAGTCCCCGAGCCGAGGGTCGATGAAACTCATATTCATCGAGTAGAGGACCTCAATGCGGGGGCGAGAACCGGTGCTTCCGCCGATGCAGGGGGCGACGCAGGGAATCTCGGGCCCCCCCAGAAGCAATGGACTCCCCTTTTTTCTCAGAGTCAACCCTTAAAGAAGCCTATGCTGCAAAAGCACATTCACCGAGCAAAGGCCATGTACCGGAAGGGCCTTTTGAAGATTTCTTCGACGGTGTGCCATCGACGGATACCTTTGGGCTCGAAGTGCCGAGGAAGAGTCCCTCCACCGAAACGAGCAAGGCGTATTTCGGTCCAAAGCTGGTCGATAGATTTCCTGCTCCGAGCTCCAACCCTGATCGAAAAAGAATAATAAAATTTGCCATTCCCAAAGATGCTAGGGCCTTTTCTGCGCCTATGGGGGTGGCTAGTTATCTTCGGTGTTTGGTGACCGAAGAAGATCAGGCCGTAATGGACGAGGTGGATGAGGCCTGCTTGTTCAATAAAGCTCAACAAGCATCAAATAAGGTAAAACTTCCTATAAGCCTTGTCCGGTGTTTGCCATTTTATATTTCAATTTTGACTAACTGTGTATTTTCTTTTGTACTCGTAGGCCTCGGTGCTTCATCATGAGGCCTTTCTTCGACTAAGGGAAGAAAAGGCACGTCGTGAGCGGCTTGAAGGGGAGATGTCGACCCTTCGGGCTGAACTAGACTTTGTGCGCAAGGAAAATACTAGTATACTCGACCAGATGGGGCAGCAACTTGACCGAATAAACCAATTCCGATTCTCGTTGAGTGAGGCCAAAGCAGAGACTAATGAAAGGAGAGCCAAGATCGATCTGCTGACCTCGGAAAAAGAAACCCTCCAAGCTCAAATGGTTTCTTTAGAAGAACAAGTTTTGGAGGCACAAGAGAAAATCGGGACTCTGGCTAAGAGTACCGCTACGCTTCAATCCCAGGTCGAGACGCTCACTTCGGATCGCGACATTTTGGTCAACGAGCTGCAATCGACAAAATCAGAGGTTGCAGTATCCAAGGCTGAAGACGATGAGTTGATAGCCCAATATAGGGTCGATGCCGAGGCTGCTCAGGAACAGTCGAAGATTCTGGTCGAATACACCAAATGCCAAACCCGCCTTTCTATTCTCGAAGAGTTACAAGCTCGGGGCTTCGATCTATCTACTTAGGTCGACGAAGCAAAAAAGATTGAAGCCGAAGCCAGAAAGCGGGCCCTCCCAGAAGAAGAGGAAGAAGACTCTGAGAATTCTGAATAAAGACATCTGTTGTGTAATATGCCTTTTTAGAATCCCCATTTCTGTAACATACTTTTGCTCATATATATGAAAGATCTTCTTTTATTTTCCTTTCTTGTTTGGTCTATTTTGATCCTTTGTTCTTAAAACCGATAATTCAACTTGTAGAATTTTCTGCCGTTCAGGCTTAGTTAAGACTTAGCCAATTTCAAGATATGCCTTGGCAGATTTTCCCTTTACTCGGCTGATTTGGTAAGGCCCAAGCCTCGAAAGGGATCTGAGGTTCGCCTTAATAGGTCTTATTTCCCTTCGAGTTTCATCGGCCTTGGCCTTTTAAGAAATCGGGGTTCTGCCTTAGCAGGTCTTGTTTCCCTTCGAACTTTGTTAACTCGATACGGCCTTAGCCTTTGAGAAATTGGGGTTTGCCATAATAGGTCTTAGTCCCCCTCGAATTTAACTTGATTCGGCCTTAGCCTTTTATAAATTGGGGTTTTCCTTAATAGGTCTTATTCCCCCTTTGATTGTCGAGTCAAGCTTTGAGCAATGTTAGTTTTCGATTGTGCAAAAAATTGAAATGGCCCTTGGGCTCGGAAGCAAGATATCGGTGCCGAAGAAATTTTATTAGCATTCAAGTGCTTGTACAATTTGCTTAGGGGGTAGATCAATCTACTTGGGCACGGTACTTTTGACCGTTTGACCCTTACATTGATTCCTAGTGATCTATGAGTAGTTCCCCCGAATTGAAGTATCTAAGCAATTAATTGAAGGAAACAAGCAGTCTTCTGATATTCAAGGTCGATCGAAGTTGTGCACCGAATATTATTGCCTTCGATATGCGACCGATCTAAGTTAGCACGATTCCCAGTTGCCTCATTAAAAACCTTGCCGTAAAACCCAATTTGGGACAAAATCGGTCGAAGGGAAAAATAGTGCAACGCGTTCTTTCAGTCCTAATGTCCTGTGCTTCCCAGCTCGAGGTTACTTCATTCAATACTTGTAGATGTTAGTAACATAAAACAAACAAACGAAGAATGAAATTTCGTACCTCAACAATAGTATCGTTTTAAATGGCTTATGTTCCAATTGTTCGGCAGCTGTTTGCCATCCATGGTTCCAAGCTTGTAAGATCCCTTTCCGGTGACCTTTAAGATGGTGTAGGGCCCTTTCCAGTTCGGTCCTAACTTCCCTTCATTCGGGTCTCGGGTATTGGGTGTGATTCTTCTGAGCACCAGGTCTCCGATGTTGAAGTGTCGAAGATGGGCTCTCCGGTTGTAGTACCTTTCGATCTTTTGTTTTTGGGCCGCCATTTGAACAAGGGCTGCTTCCCTTCTTTCATCCAATAATTCTAAATTGGTGTCCATAGCTTCGCGATTCGATTCTTCGGTTGCGTATCGGAACCTGATACTCGGCTCGCCTACTTCGACGGGTATCAACGCTTCAGCACCATATACTAGAGAGAAGGGAGTGGCCCCAGTGCTGGTTTTCTCGGTTGTGCGATATGCCCATAAAACTTCGGGCAGTATTTCTCTCCATTTTCCCTTTGCGTCGGTTAACCTTTTCTTCAGGTTTCGAATTATGGTTTTGTTAGTCGATTCAGCTTGTCCGTTGCCGNGTGTTTGTACAATTTTCTCATGGGGTAGATCAATCTACTTGGGCATGGTACTTTTGACCTTTTTACCCTTACGTTGATTCCTAATGATCTGTGAGAAGTTGCCCCGAATTGAAGTAGCTAAGTAATGAATCGAAATAGATAAGTAATCTTATGATATTCAAGGTCGATCGAAGTTGTGCACCAAATATTATTGTCTTCGATAAGCGACCGATCTAACTTAGCACGATTCCTGGTTGCCTCATTAAAAACCTTGCCGTAAAATTCAATTTGGGACAAAACCGGTCGAAAAGAAAAAGAGTGCAACGCGTGCTTTCAGTCCTAATGTCCTGTGCTTCCTGGCTCGAGGTTACTTCATTCAATACCTACAGATGTTAGTAACATGAAACAAATAAATGAAGAATGAAATTTCATACCTCAACAATAGTATCGTTTCAGGTGGCTTATGTTCCAATTGCTTGGCAGCTATTTTCCATCCATGGTTCCAAGCTTGTAAGATCCCTTTCTGGTGACCTTCAAGATAGTCTAGGGCCCTTCCCAGTTTGGTCCTAACTTCCCTTTGTTCGGATCTCGAGTATTAGGTGTGATTCTTCTGAGCACCAGGTCTCCGATGTTGAAGTGTCGAAGATGGGCTCTCCGGTTGTAGTACCTTTCGATCTTTTGTTTTTGGGCCGCCATTTGAACAAGGGCTGCTTCCCTTCTTTCATCCAATAATTCTAAATTGGTGTCCATAGCTTCGCGATTCGATTCTTCGGTTGCGTATCGGAACCTGATACTCGGCTCGCCTACTTCGACGGGTATCAACGCTTCAGCACCATATACTAGAGAGAAGGGAGTGGCCCCAGTGCTGGTTTTCTCGGTTGTGCGATATGCCCATAAAACTTCGGGCAGTATTTCTCTCCATTTTCCCTTTGCGTCGGTTAACCTTTTCTTCAGGTTTCGAATTATGGTTTTGTTAGTCGATTCAGCTTGTCCGTTGCCGCTGGGTGATAGGGCGTCGATAAGATCCTCTTGATCTTGTTGTCTTCCAAGAACTTCGTCACTTTGCTGCCGATGAATTGCTTGCTATTATCGCACACGATCTCTGATGGCATCCCAAATAGACATATGATGTGGTCCCAGATGAAGTCGATCACTTCCTTCTCCCTAACTTTTTCGTATGCCTGCGCTTCAACCCATTTGGAGATGTAGTCAGTCATGAAAAGAATAAATTGAGCCTTACCTGGCGAATAAGGGAGAGGGCCGACGATGTCCATCCCCCATTTCATGAATGGCCATGGCAATAGGACCGAATGCAGCATCTCCCCGGACTGGTGGATCATCGGTGCATGCCTTTGGCACTCGTTGCACTTGCGAACGTACTCCTTTGTATCTTTCTCCATATTGATCCAATAGTAGCCAGCTCGGATTATTTTACGAACCAAGGATTCAAAGCCAGAGTGATTCCCGTGTGTGCCTTCGTGTATTTTCCTTAAAATATACTCGGTGTCGCCCGGTCCAAGACATATTGCAAGGGGGCCACGAATGTCCTTCTGAATAGGTCCCATCATTGGATAAACAGAACCGGGCTGCCTTCGTGCGTAATGCTCTCGATTCTTTGGGGTCCAAAGGGAGTTTACCTGAACTGAGATACTCTATATACTTGTTCCTCCAATCCCAGGTCAAACTTGTTGAATTAATTTCGGCATGGCCTTCCTCCACCACCGACCTCAAAAGTTGTACGACCTTCTCGAACTCGATCTCCTCATCTTTGACCGATGATCCCAGATTGGCGAGGGCATCGGCCTCACTGTTTTGTTCTCGAGGTATGTGCTGCAAGGTCCATTCTTTAAACCTGTGCAGTGTGACTTGAAGCTTGTCCAAATACCTCTGCATTCGCCCTTCTCTGACTTCGAAAGTCCTGTTCACTTGATTGACTACGAGGAGGGAATCGCATTTGGCTTCGACTATCTCCGCTCCCAGGCTTTTGGCCAGTTCTAAACCTGCAATCGTAGCTTCATACTCCGCTTAGTTGTTAGTTAATTTTACAGTCTTAATAGACTGTCAAATTGTATTCCCAGTTAGGGATTTAGTACGATACCAAGCCCCGATCCTTTCGAGTTCGAGGCGCCGTCTGTGAACAAACTCCACACTCTCGAAGGAGTCCCCGATTTGGTCATTAATTCTTTCTCGACCTCGAGGTATTAGTGACAGTGCAAAATCGGCGACGAAATCTGCCAATACTTGAGATTTGATCGAGGTTCGGGGCCTATATTCGATATCGTACCCACTTATTTCGATGGCCCACTTGGCCAATCGGCCGGATAGCTCTAGCTTGTGCATTATATTTCTCAAGGGATAAGTCGTTACTACACATATGGGATGGTATTGGAAGTAGGGTTTTAGTTTCCTGGAGGCACTCAATAAAGCGAGTGCTAATTTTTCTAAATGTGGGTATCTAGTTTCAGCCTCACCTAAGGTTCTACTAACGTAATAAATAGGAAACTGCGTACCTTTTTCTTCTCGGACCAGGACCCCACTTACCGCTACTTCCGAGACGGCAAGGTAGAGGTATAGTTGTTCACATATTTTTGGTGTATGCAGCAAAGATGGGCTAGAGAGATACCTCTTAAGTTCTTCTAACGCGCGCTGACATTCTGGACTCCACGAGAAATCGTTCTTCTTTTTCAGCAAGTTGAAAAATCGCTGACTCTTGTCGGATGATCTTGAGATGAATCGGCCTAGAGCGGCTATCCGACCTGTCAGCTTTTGTACAACTTTTACATTGTCTACAATTGTAATGTCTTCGATGGCTTTGATCTTTTCGGGTTAATTTCTATTCCTTGATTCGAAACCATGAAAACGAGGAATTTTCTAGAGCCCACTCCAAATGCGCACTTCTCCGGGTTCAACTTCATGTTGTACCGTTTCAGCACATCGAACGTCTCCTGCAAATGGATCAAATGGTCATCTGCTCGCAGGGACTTAACTAACATATCATCAATGTAAACTTCCATTGTTTTTCCTAGTTGTTCTTTGAACATTTTGTTTACTAGGCGTTGATAAGTAGCCCCCGCACTCTTTAACGCGAATGGCATCACGTTATAACATTATGTACCATATTTAGTGACGAAGGATGTCTTTTCTTGATCATCCTTGTCTATTCGTATTTGGTTATAGCCAGAGTAGGCATCGAGAAAGCTAAGGGTCTCGTGGCCAGTGGTGGCATCGATCATGCGATCAATATTGGGTAAGGGAAAAGAATCTTTAGGGCATGCCTTCTTTAAATCATTATAATCTATGCACATTCTTAACTTATTTCTCTTTTTAGGAACTACAACTACGTTTGCTAACCATTCTGGGTATTTAACTTCCCGAATGGACCCTATATTTAAAAGCTTAGTTACCTCATCCTTGATGAACACTTGTTTGACTTCGGATTGAGGCCTCCTCTTTTGCTTGACCGGCCGGAATTTTGGATCGATGCTCAGTTTGTGAGTTGTGATCTACGGTGGTATCCCTGTTATGTCGAGATGGGACTAAGCAAAAGAATCTTCGTTAGCTAAAAGAAACTGAATAAGTTTAGTCCTGAGCTCGGAACTTAGGCCAGAGCCCAGGTATACCATTCGATCCGGCGAGTCTCCTCGGAGTGAAATTTGCTCGAGTTCCTCGACCGTTGATTTAGTTGCATCGGATTCGTCAGGACCGAAGAATGACCAGGGAACCCCGTAGTCGTCATCTTCGAGACTCTCCTGCTCACCTTCATTTGTTTAAGGCGATGCCTGTGATTGCTATTTGGTTTTTTGGGAAGGAGCTGTTAATTTCGGTACTGCTTCTTCTACTGTGAACATCTCTTTTGCAGCATACTGTTCTCCGTAAACAGTTACGATCCCATCAGTCGATGGGAATTTCAACACTTGGTGCAGTGTTGAGGGTACCGCTCTAATATCATGAATCCATGGTCTCCCGAGCAGGGCGTTGTACCTCATATCTCCTTCAATTACGCAGAATTTCGTTTCCCGAACGGTACCGGCAGTGTTCACTAGTAATGTTATTTACCCTCAGCTGTCGACAGTCCTCTGTCCTATGACTATGTGTACCATGATACTTACATATCAAATTGGGATCTCTCTTGGCTGGGTCCGATTGCAGCGGTCGAGGCCACTTAGTATCCTTAATACGACTGATGGCCAACACGAGAGTAGCTGAGTCGACATTGAAGTTATACTCAGACAGTCGCGGTGCTTCTCGATGACCAGTGGTTCTCTCGAAGTTGTTTCACGCCAATGGTCCTCAGTTATTCCGATTATGATTGTTCCTCCTTTCTCGTCTCGGGGAACCCTGCCTTGCCGGAATGACTTTTTGGTCCCAGGATATGGTCGATGCCTGTCTCTGTTCGATCTTGGTTCTCGATAAATATCCCTTTGAACCCTATCATGAGCTCTGATGGAGTAAGCAGATCCCGAGGGGGCTCCAAATTGGTCATCCTCGACCCTTATCTTCGATTGATATCGGTTGTGTATATCCGCCCATGTGGCAGCCGGATATTCAATCAAGCTCTTCTTAAGCTGTTGTGAAGCCGTTGAACTTTGAGCGTTGAGTCCTTGGGTGAAGGCTTGTACGGCCCAATCATCGGTGACCGGTGGTAGGTCCATCCATTCCATCTGAAAACGAGATACAAATTCCCTGAGCATCTCGTTATCCATTTGCCTAACTTTAAATAAGTTCGGTTTCCGCGTCTCTACTTTGATGGCACCCGCATGAGCTTTTATGAAGGTATCCGCAAGCATGGCAAAAGAATCGATGGATTTCGGGGCCAAATTGTGATACCAAGTCATTGCCCCCTTTGATAAGGTCTCTCTGAATTTCTTCAAGAGAACGGACTCGATCTCATTATCTTCGAGATCATTTCCCTTTATGGCGCATGTGTACGCTATTACATGCTCGTTTGGTTCAGATGTCCCATCGTATTTGGGAATTTCTGGCATGCGAAACTTCTTCGATATGGGTTTTGGGGTGGCGTTTGATGGGAAAGGTTTCTGCACGAATTTCTTTGAATCTAAACCTTTCAATACCGGGGGTGCTCCTAAAATTTGATCCACCCTCGTATTATATGTTTCTACCTTTTTGTCATTGGCCTCGATCTTCTTCTCGCCAAACTCGACTCACCTGGTTAGTTCCTCGAGCATCTTCATGATCCCGGAATTCGCCCCCGATCCGCCTTCGCTTGGTTCCACTGCGATTGGTTCATTTTCGGGGATGATTTCCCGAGAAGGGCCGGCCTCAACCTTATTCGAAGCTTGACTCCGATTTTGTAGTTGAGTAATGGCCGCTTGCTGGGCTTGCAACATGTTGAATATCATCCTGAGGCTAATCCCGTCTCCTTCGTCGTTTTGAGTTGTTGAACGGTATTCTCTTCGAACACTGTTCGATGGGCCAGAAGTCCGATCCACATCGATTGCCATTTGAGAATTAGGGTCGACTGGAACTTCATCACTGGGCGCCACGTTGTTGTTTTTGCGCTGGTGGTCAAACTCGCCATCGATGAACTGAGGTATAGATTGAGAGTGCGACATGATTGTATTATAACCTGAAATCAAAAAGATTCTACAAAGAACAATCGTAAAATAGTTTGTGTGACAGAAAATTGTATCAAATGTTCACTATTATCCTTAGCCCCACGGTAGGCGCCAAACTGTTTACCCTAGGCTACGAATAACAATTAAATTTGTACGTGATTTTAAGGATACGTGCCTTGGTTTGATACAATTAAAGAACGAATGAAAATAGAGACTAAATTCAGTGAATAAGGAAGAAAGCGAACCACAAGTATTGAGTAGCTTTACTGTGATAGACCCCTCTAAATAAGATATGAAGCAGATAGATTGAGAAAGTAAGTAGAATAGATTATAGCTTTGTGTATATTGATCGTATGTTGTCTTTTTTCTTCATTTACAATAGTGCTGCCTGTTTATATAGGGAAGGAAAAGAATCCTATACAAGATAAAAACCTATCTACAAGGTAAGATATCCCTAGAATTAATGGCTCCAACGTCTTTACTGATTTCAGCCGCGATTCCCGCCGAGGTATTTATGTATCACGGGATTTCCAGTCCTGCAGTCACGCAAATCTGATAATTTTATCATAGGGTGTTTTACCCTAATCGGCCTTGACAATCTCGTCTCGAATGCCTTGGCTTCGAGCTTCGTTCCGGTGGAATCCGGTCTTGGACTTCTCCTTTCGATGTCCCGATCTCGGCCTATCGAGTAGCGACTCCAATCGACGCTGGTCGTCGAATCCCAAAACCGACATCCCTATGCAAGCGACCGAATTCGACCCCATACAGTCATAACAGAAGCTGTCACTCTTTTCTTGACTATTATGGCCAGCACTGCCATGTCCAAGTTTGGGATGAGTTCTTTTGTATTCGTGGTCTATACAAATGCTCTTAGCTTTATCCTTCTCATTCCGTATTCCATCTTTTTCCACAGAAGAGACAAGTACGTATAAATTTTCACGAAATCTTGTTTTCCTTTTTTCTTTAAGATCAGGGGTGACTTAGAGGAACAGTGCTGATCTTTCTTTCTTTCTCAATAATTGCAGGACAGAAGAGCCATTATTCACGTTTCCCCTTCTTTTGCGTGTCTTCTTCCTTGGCTTAGTAGGGTTAGTACTCTCTTTCTCTTTGTCTGTGTCAAAAGATTGAACAAAAATAACCAGTTTATGTACATGGTCTAAAGATGGACTTAAATACTGGTCCAACATTATTTTCTGTATTCATGTATATTGGACTTTAGAGTTTTTTAACTTCGTTAAGACACCAATTATTATTTCATATGGTAATGGTGTCACTTAATATTGCATACTATTGATCTTGATTATCGTGGTAAAAGTTAAGAGAAGAAAATTCATATGAAATTAATCTGTGGTTGCAGGGTAACAATAGCACAGAACCTTGCATTCGCGGGACTAAGTTATAGTTCTCCAATAGTAGCATGTGGAGCTGCGAACATGATACCAGCTTTTTCTTTCATTATTGCCATTATTCTCAGGTTCTTTTCTCCTTTTCATTATCTTATGGCCTCTGGATTGGAAACAGACTTGAGCCTACTAACTTTTTCTTTTCTTTTTCTAGTTTAGTTTCTCCTTAAACCTAGAAGGGAGTTTTTACCCTAGAAATTGGATAACAATTAAATTTATAATAGGGTTAAGGATTTGTAAATTTCTTTGCTATCGAATGAAGGCAAATCGTGAGTATTTGAAATTGAATGGAGCAATAGAACAATCAAACCGTGGCTAGATAATAAATCATATAAATAATAAACAAATGAGAATGCTTTTCTTTTATCCGACGAGGATCTATGTTTCAATTTAGAAAAATCTGCCCTGCAAAGGGGGTATGCCTTATGCTTATAAACAGACCTCCTTTGCATGGGTTAGTGTAAAGGTTTTCTTACATTCAATTTACATAGGTAAGTGCAAAGGTTATAATAAAGACTATGAACTGATTACAAGGAAAGCCCTACTTATTATGGGATTTAATACATTTAAGATCCTTAAATAACGACATAAAAGGTTGCAGCGAAACTCTAGGCAAAACATCTGTTAGGAGGCGAAACATAAGGGCCAGGATCGATCCTCGATCATGCGGTCTTTCTTGATCGACCGGACTAACCGTTATTCTCTGACAACTCCGTTTGACTTCGTGATTCCGACCCGAGAAGTCTGCCAGTACGATCTTAATAGCATCTGACCCAGCTTGATTATTTGATCCGACCTTGCTTAATTGTATTCGACCCAATACAGATAGTCCCCTCGTTTATTGGAGGGTAAGGACAATAAACAATATGAAATTTTCTCTGCTTTAGGTTTACCAACCAAGCAACCGGTGCTGGCTTGTACCGTGCTGCAGAAACCTGCTCGCTGACGTTCCTTGTTCAGAGAACCTCCATATATGACGGCATAGCAGTGACGTGCTCAATTGCAGGCGTAGGTAATCATTACCTATTCTTTTGCATAGGTCAGTACTTTCACATCGCATTAAATGTGCGCGTCTCAATCGCTGCCCGCATCGTACTCCGTGCCACAGTTCTTTGAAAAAGTTTAAATACCTCACACTTGGCTTATTTGTTTTACTTTATCTTCTGTTGTTGGTTTATTTAGTTCTTCTCCGCTGTTCATCTTCCTTATTTCAAGAATACTTTCTGAAATATTCTACTTCCCTTCATCGCTATGGCAAAAACATCCAAGTTCGTACCTCGAAGTCAGTCATCCCCTGCTCGATCTGTTGAAAGGACTGAACCCCTTGATGTCGAAGGATCTTCTGCAGAACCTCCATTGCAAGCCTTCGTTCCAACTGGTTGTTACATAGGTACAGACTTTAAAGTTGAGAAATCGTCTTCCGTGCCCGGTCGAGGTGAACCGGTTTCAGATTATGTTAGCACCATTACTCCACAATATCTTGACCGGGTCAAGACCGACTGCTACTGGAACGATAAGGAAGTAATAACACCATCCCCTGAAGAATCCATACCCACATATGTAGAGGGATATATTAGTGTATACACATACCCCTTTACGCTTGGGCCTATAGATCCCATAGTGGTAGACTTCTGTAAGCGATACCAAGTTACTCTGGCTCAAATTCATCCCTCTATATGGCGTATAATTTACCTCTTCCGTTTTTTCATAGATAAGATCGAGGGAGGGCATCCCTTTAGCCTCGATCATTTGCTCAGGCTATATAGTCCCCGAATGTTTCGAGGAGGGCTAATCAAATTGGTTCGTCGGGCCACTAAAGCTCCATTTTCAAGCATAGACGAAGATAGGGATCGGGGTTGGATGAGTCGATTTGTCCGAATAAAAACCTCTGACCTGATCCCTGCTGACAGCATGCCATTTCCGGAGAGATGGAACATGTCGCGTAAGTATTTCCGTATTTAAGTTTTCGCCTTCGATCGTTGATGTGTTACTGACTTGTGGTTATGTGCAGCCGTTCGTCAATCTCCGGCCATGATCGACGATTTGAAGGGTTGGGTTAGAAAGATCGTGGCCCAGAGATCATAACGAGCTTGGAGAGAAATATCCAAAGGCCTATGGGAGGCCAAGAATCATGGTATATCTGTCCGTGCTTAATTTTCTTGGGTTGATCGATGCTGATATCTGATTGTTAATATTTCCTAAACTTATTTTACAGGCCTGTCGAGAGATGCCGAGCTGAGATCGGCAGTTGTTATGAGACAGTTACTCGTCCACCTCCTGCACCAGTGAAAGAGAGAGGAAAGAAAAGAATAGGGGCCTCCGAGCAGGTTGAGCCCAAGAAAAGGAGAAAAATGGCTGCCCGGAAAATCAAAACTACCGACGTTACCGTCGAACTGAGTGAGGATTCCGATGAGGCAACGAGTCCTAAACACAGTAAGAGTTCCCGGGAAGCCCCCGGACCCATTGCGAGGGGAACTAATACTTCTCCTCCGATTGACGTCGAAAAGGAAATAAGGTCTGAGAATCAGGCAGATATGCAAAGTTCAGCTCAAAGACCTTCGAACTTTCCTGAAATGGCGCAATCACCATCCTTTTTGGAAACGAATCGGGGTACTGCTAATCATAGATCGGGTAAAGTTCCAGTCACAACTGGGAATTTTGACGAATTCTTTGACAGGTGCCCGTCGTCCGATACCTTTGGCTTCGATATTCCCCGAAGAAGCCCTCCGGCAGAATCGAGCTCGTTCGCAACCGATATCAAATTAGTGGATAAATTTCCTGCGCCGAGCTTGAATCCGGAAAGGAGTCGGATGATAACTCTCACCATCCCCGAGGATGCACGAGCATTGGGTCCGCCGGTGGGTATAGCAAGTTACCTTCATTTCTTGGTAACTCAGGAAGACCAGGCCGCTATGAATGCTGTAGATTGGGCCTGCCTGCTTAATGAGTCGCAGCAAGCATTGAACAAAGTAAGAATCTTTCAATTCCCTTGATTGTATTAACACCCTCATTCGTATTTCCAAACTGAAAATGAAATGTTTGTATTTCTGTAGTCCTCTGTGCTTAATCATGAAGTTTACCTTCGTATCAAAGAAGGAATTGAACTAGAATAGGAGCGACGTAGTCGGCTTGAGAACATTTTGGCCAAGCTCCGAACAGAATTGTTGGGCATAAAAAAAGAACATTCCTTCTGTGTCGAGCGGCTGAAGCAAATGGATGCCCGGTCGGATCGGCTTAAATCTGAATTGAGCGACTCCAAAACTGAGGCTAATAATTGGAGGATCAAAACCGAACTTTTGACTGCTAAAACATCGGCTCTTCATGAACGAGTCTCAATAGCCCAAGAAACAATAAATGCTCTAACCAAAGATAACGACTATAACCGGGCTCAGACTAAATCGCTCAAGCTGGATCGGCCAGTCCTAACCAAACGGCTTGATGAGGTGAAGTCGGAGATAATCGCTATCAAAGCCAAGACCGAGGACACAATAGCCCAGTATAAAGATGATGCCGACGCGGCCCAACAACAATCTATGGCGTTGGCCGACTACAATCAGTGTCAGGCTCGACTTACTTTGCTCGAAGAACTTCAAGCTCGCGGTTTTGAATTATCTTCTGATATCGAGAAGGCAGCCAAGGAAGAGGAAGAAATGAGGAGAAAAGTTTTCCCCGAAGAGTTCGAAGATGGCTTTGATTGATGGTGTTCCTGCTCATGATTCCGATGATGTAGTAGTTTTGTTTTGTGGGATGTTTATTTTGAACTGCTTTATATTTGCACATATTTGCTCTGTCTAAAGTTGTTGTTAGTTAGGTAATAGGCTCCATTTGGATCTCGAAATAGTTATGACAATGTATCAAACATCCTATCAAGCTTTCAGCCTTGCCCGTAATGATAACCAACTTGGTTTTGTCTGTAGCGACTCGATCAATCTGTTTTCCTTCTTTGCTTTTTACCATTAAGTATGAGAGAGTTTAGGCAGTGCCTTAACATAATACTGATCTTGCATAAACCGATTTCACCCTTTAGCTAGGGGTCGATTTTTTCGAGCTTCGATCGGCAAAGAGTTCCCGAGGTAAGCCGG
>MCJB01051444.1:15019-26855 GCA_002018475.1 Nicotiana obtusifolia | reverse complement strand
TCTCATTGTGAGATACGCGGTCCACATTCTCGACATCTGATTTTTCTGCAAAATTTTCTTTCCAACGATGAAATAGTCCGTTTAACCACCCAAAACTCACCCGAGGCCACTGGAACCTCAACCAAAATATGACAACATATCCCATAACATTATTCAAACTTTTTCCAACCTTCGGAACGCTCAGAACAACCTATCAACACCAATTTGCGTCGGATTCAAGCCTAAGGATTTCAAAATCTTCTAAATCGCTCTTTTGATTTAAACCCAACCAAACCACGTTCGAATGACCTGAAATTTTGCACACACATCCTAAATGACATATCGAAGCTACAGTAACTTTTGGAATTCCATTCTGACCCTCGGATCAAAATCTCGCCTAACAACCGGAAATCGCCAAAAATTCTAACTTCACCAATTCAAGCCTAACTCTACACCGGACCTCCAAAACCAATTTCGATCATACTCCTAAGTCATAAATCACCTCCTGAAACTAACCGAACCATCGGAACTCACATCCGAGCCCTCTAACTCATAAGTCAACATTCAGTTGACTTTTCTAGCTAAAACCTTCTTAAAAGAGACCAAGTGTCTCATTTCTTACCAAATCTACTCTGAACGCAAACTATTCAACGTGATTACACAAAACACGGATAACGAAGCATAATAAGGTAGAAATGGGGAATACGGAGCGGTAACTCATGAGACGACTAGCTGGGTCGTCACATAATGAATAGTAATAGAAATAGAAAATAAAGTTCGGGTTCGAATTCCATAAAATAGATAATATGGATGGGATTGTCTATAATGATAGACAAATGAAAGACTTTCTCAAGATTCTGATTCATCCACTTGAGATTTTAAAATTAAAATAGGTTGGGTGGGCTTGCAAATTCACTCAGTCTCAGTGAATAAGTAAACAATTGAATTGGTTCAATTGCATGGTGCCAACAAAATCGAGTGCTAATTCCCATTTTATTGAATTAACCGATCGACGTGCTAGCGGACATTTATTTTGAATTCGATAATTTTTGCAAAACCATTTCGACATATTTATTTATTTTATTATTTTGAGAATCAATCCTACTACTTCTGGATTTGGGGTTTTCACATTTGAAAAAAAAAAACCAGGGCCTGTCGTCCAAATCATCAGTCCGGTACTAGATGTAGCCTTTCCCGCGGGCAAGATGCCGAACATTTATAACGCTCTGGTAATTCAAGGTCGAGATAGTGTTGGTCAACCAATTAATGTGGCTTGTGAGGTACAGCAATTATTAGAAAATAATCGAGTTAGGGCTGTAGCTATGAGTGCTACTGACGGTCTAACGAGAAGAATGGAAGTGATTAACACAGGAGCTCCTATAAGTGTTCCGGTCGGGGGAGCAACTCTGGGACGAATTTTTAACGTGCTTGGAGAGACTGTTGATAATTTAGGGCCTGTAGATACTAGTACAACGTCTCCTATTCATAGATCTGCGGCCGCCTTTATACAGTTGGATACAAAATTATCTATTTTTGAAACAGGAATTAAAGTAGTAGATCTTTTAGCCCCTTATCGCCGTGGAGGAAAAATCGGACTATTCGGGGGAGCTGGAGTGGGTAAAATAGTACTTATTATGGAATTGATTAACAATACTGCTAAAGCTCACGAGAGCATATTCGTATTTGGCTGAGTAGGTGAACGTACTCGGGAAGGAAGTGATCTTTACATGGAAATGAAAGAATCTGGAGTGATTAATGAAGAAAATATTGCAGAATCAAAAGTGGCCCTAGTTTACGGTCAGATGAATGCACCGCCGGGAGCTCGTATGAGAGTTGGTTTGACTGCCTTAACTATGGCGGAATATTTCCGAGATGTTAATGAACAAGACGTACTTCTATTTATTGACAATATCTTCCGTTTCGTCCAAGCAGTATCCGAAGTATCGGCCTTATTGGGTAGAATGCCTTCCGCTGTGGGTTATCAACCCACCCTGAGTACCGAAATGGGTTCTTTACAAGAAAGAATTAATTCTACCAAAGAAGGGTCCATAACCTCTATTCAAGCAAATTATGTACCCGCAGACGATTTGACCGACCCTACTCCTGCTACGACATTTGCACATTTAGATGCTACTACCGTACTATCAAGAGGATTGGCTGCCAGAGGTATTTATCCAGCAGTAGATCCTTTAGACTCAACGTTAACCATGCTTCAACCTCGGATCGTTGGTGAGGAACATTACGAAACCGCCCAAAGAGTTAAGAAAACTTTACAACGTAACAAAGAACTTCAGGACATTATAGCTATCCTTGTATTGGATGAATTATCCGAAGAGGATCATTTACTCGTAGCAAGAGCGCAAAAAATTGAGCTTTTCTTATCACAATCCTTTCTCGTAGCAGAAGTATTTACCGGTTCTCCAGGGAAATATGTTGGTCTAGCAGAAACAATTCGATGATTTCAATTGATCCTTTCCGGAGAATTAGATAGCCTTCTTGAACAGGCCTTTTATTTGGTAAGTAATATCGATGAAGCTACCACGAAGGCTATGAACTTAGAAATGGAGAGCAATTTGAAGAAATGACCTTAAATCTTAGTGTACTGACTCCTAATCGAATTGTTTGGGATTAGAAGTGGAAGAAATTGTTTTATCTACTAATAGCGGTCAAATTGGCATATTACCAAATCATGCCTCTATTCCCACAGCTATAGATATAGGGATTTTGAGAATACGTCTTAACGATCAATGGTTAACGATGGCTCTGATGGGTGGTTTTGCTAGAATAGGCAATAATGAGATCACTGTTTTAGTAAATGATGCGGAGAAGGGTAGTGACATTGATCCACAAGAAGCTCAGCAAACTCTTGAACTAGCGGAAGCTAATGTGAAAAAGGCTGAAGGAAGAAAACAAAAAATTGAGGCAAATCTAGCTCTCCGACGAGCAAGAACACGGGTGGAGGCTATCAATCCGATTTCATAATTAGTTGGTGCATTCGAATAATAAAAAGAAGTTCTCTTTCTAATCATATTTAGATTCTGTCGGGTGAATACAATCAAATACAATCAAACAGAATTCAATTCTGATGCAAAAATTCAAATTAAAAAACGAAATAGAAAAGATACAAAATCAAAAAATCAATATCACTAAGGGTGGGTCGTAAACCTTATTAGATACCATCGACTCTGGTATCTAATAAGTTTTACCTACTATTGGATTTGAACCAATGACTCCCGTCGTATGAAAGCAGTACTCTAACCACTGAGTTAAGTAGGTCATTTATCATCCCAAAGAGAACCAAATGAAACCCATCCTGTCGATGGATTATAAATATCATATTACTTAATAAGCAATACTAATCTAAGGAATACCGCTCAAAGAGATCAAAGATTGTTGATGTTGGATTACGGAATAGTTATCTTGACAAGAATTTATCTACATGATAAAATATGTATAACAGCACTAAGGGCTATAGCTTAGTTGGTAGAGCAACTCGTTTACACGCAAGCCAATGTTTTTCAAGGGAGTTCATCATACAATTAGAAAAATTGATCTTGTTGAGAAATCGATGTCTTTACTCCATAACTTTGAGGGAACCATAGCCTGACAAAGAGTTTGGTCCAATTTGGAATCCCATTTAGGAGGTGCCAAACAGACCCCATCATTGATTTGAGATCTTGATAAGGTGAATACCCGGTCTATTCAATGCTAGGCATAATGAGTATAAGGACCTCAAAGAAATTTCTTTTCGTCATATGAACTTTAAGGTGTATGAAATTTCATATTTGATTTTTTCAGCAGAACGATAGAGACTTCATTTAACTTAGGTTTATCTAGGCCAGAGATAGACCTACATCAAGATAATCCCACCTTTGAAACACTTTGGTAATGCTCCCAAATAATGAATCAAAGCACATGGAGCAATTTCCTTATCTTTTTTTCTGTCAAGAAAAAAAATGGCAGACTAACTGATATTTATATCAGTTAATAAAAGAGCCCAATGCAAAAAAAATGCATGTTGGGTATTTGAAACAATTCAGATCATTTTAATAATAATAAGTTTGATCTGTTTTACCGAGAAAGTCTACGGTTCGAGTCCGTATAGCCCTATAAAAATGCAAAATCAAAAAAATTGTATAATTTTCATTTCTTCATTATTATTTCTTGCTTGTAACTAAGTGAAATCCAATTATTCCTATATGTTTACTCACGACAATCGTTTAAGCAGATGAAAGAAAAAACGCATATCAACGGATCCAATCGATATTGATTTGTTCAATTGCGGATAAACAAACCAACCTTTCGTCGTTAATCTTCGGAGGCGAATTATATATTCATATCCACAATAAAAGAATTAGTGAGATTCCCTTTCTTTTGATATCCCCAATCTTATTGAATTGTGTAAGTCAAATCATTTCATGGGCCTGGTGAAATGAAAAACTACGAAGAGGAATTCACATGGATTTAGGAAGGGCCTGCTGTATTTGTGTACAAGCTAAAGTTTTTTGAAAAATGAATACCTTTGGTCACTTTCATTGTCAAATAGGCTTTTCCTTCGTATATCTTACTTACCTCGACCTAGCGAAGCACAACAAGAAAAAGACAGTCCTCTTTTTCTGTATTCAACCAAGAAAAACCCCGCCACCTGGATTCGAACCCTAATACCATTATTAAATAATAATAATAATAATAATAATAATAATAATAATAATAATAATAATAATAATAATAATAATAATAAGGAATATACCAATACAAGATCTTCTAAATCTTGAGATGGAAATTCCTATATATTCTCTTCTATTTGATTACTTGTTATATTCTAAATCACTAAGAAAAAAAGACAAAAAGATCTCATGATTCTATTTATAGAAAAAAATAGAAATCTTTAAAGAATTTCTAATTAAAGAAGAAATAAGATAATTAATTAATTTAGAATTCCCCGTCTTTAGAGAAAATCCTGGATGAAAACAAGAGAAACAAGAGAATTTGTATAAGAGTAATATATAGTTAGAAGGTTCTACTAACTAAATAAAATGGAAATAAGTATAATGGAAATAAAATCGGATTCCAGTCGATGAATCTTGCAATGAGATATGCCCTATAATAAACTAATAAACATAGCAAACTAGACAGTTCGATCAAAATGAATTTTTGTTTTGACTAAATAGTTATGGATGACTTGACAATTCCAATTCGAATCGACCAATCGAATCCTGTATATTTCCATGTTCATAGGAGTGCGTTTATGTTTTTGCTTTACAAATATGATTTTTTTTTTGGGCATTTCTAATAATATCTATCCTTGTTCCTATTTTGGCATTTTTTATTTTCGGAGTGTTAGCCCCAATTAGCGAAGGGCCGGAGAAACTTTCTACTTATGAGTCGGGTATAGAACCAACGGGCGATGCTTGGTTACAATTTCGAATCCGTTATTATATGTTTGCTCTAGTTTTTGTTGTTTGTGATGTTGAAACGGTTTTTCTTTATCCATGGGCAATGAGTTTTGATGTGTTGGGCGTATCCGTATTTATAGAAGCTTTCATTTTCATGCTTATCTTAATTATTGGTTAGTTTATGCATGGTGAAAGGGGGCATTGGAATGGTCTTAGCTCCTGAATATTCAGACAATAAAAAGAAAAACGGAAAAAATAAGATTGAGACAGTTATGAATTCCATTCAGTTTCCTTTACTTGATCGAACAGCCTAAAATTCAGTTATTTCAACTACATTAAATGATCTTTCAAATTGGTCAAGGCTCTCTAGTTTATGGCCGCTTCTCTATGGTACCAGTTGTTGCTTCATTGAATTTGCTTCACTAATAGGCTCACGCTTCGACTTTGATCGTTATGGACTAGTACCAAGATCGAGTCCTAGACAGGCGGATCTAATTTTAACAACCGGAACAGTAACAATGAAAATGGCCCCCTCTTTAGTGAGATTATATGAGCAAATGCCTGAACCAAAATATGTTATTGCTATGGGAGCCTGTACAATTACAGGCGGAATGTTCAGTATCGATTCTTATAGTACTGTTCAGGGATTCGATAAGCTAATTCCTGTAGATTTATATTTGCTAGGTTGCCCACCTAAACTGGAAGCAGTTATAGATGCTATAACAAAACTTCGTAAGAAAATATCTCGAGAACTCTATGAAGACCGAATTAGGTCTCAACGAGCGAATCGATGTTTTACTACCAATCACAAGTTTCATGTTCAACACGGTATTCATACGGAAAATTATGATCAAAGAGTTCTTTATCAACTGCCATCTACTTCAGAGATACGAAATTTTTTTTCAAATACAAAAACTCAGTATCTTCCCCCCAATTAGTGAATTAGACCGAATTCCTTTGTCCAGAATAAAAAGTGGTGGGTCAATTTTCAGAAATTTCATCGTAAATGTGAAATACTTATTTAAATAAAAATGCGGGAGAGATAAAAAAGATGTAGGGTCGTTTGTCTGCTTGGCTAGTCAAGCATGGGCGAATTCATAGATCTTTGGACTTTGATTACCAAGGAATAGAGACTTTACAAATAAAGCCCGAGGATTGGCATTCCATTGCTGTAATTTTTATGTATATGGATACAACTGTCTCCGCTCTCAATGTGCCTATGATGTAGCTCCTGGCGGGCTGTTAGCTAGTGTGTATATCTTACGAGAATAGAGGATGGTGTGGATCAATCAGAGGAGGTATGCATAAAAGTATTTGCCTCCAGGAGGAATCCTAGAATTCCGTCTGTTTTCTGGGTTTGGAAAAGTGTGGATTTTCAAGAACGAGAATCATATGATATGTTGGGAATCTCTTATGATAATCATCCACGCTTGAAACGTATCTTAATGCCTGAAAGTTGGGTAGGATGGCCCTTACGTAAGGATTATACTGCCCCCAATTTTTATGAAATACAAAATGCTCATTGAATGATAAGAAAGTTATTTCCACTTAGACAATTTCAGATATTCAAGGATTGCACGTTCTGCTCTAGATTAAGCATGTCTAATTTAGGGAATTATCGATAGGCTAACAAAAAAAGACAATTAGGGATTCATTGGAATTCTCACATTTATTTGGAAGATACTTATTTCAGATGGGTCACACCAATAGGATGAACCAAATGAGTTCTGCATCATTAACTTTGTACTGCGCACATTACTTAGACGGGTTCTAGAAAGGCATATAGGAGGGAATGGAGAAATCCGGAATGAAGAAATCAAATATGAAAGAAAAGGCAAAGAAATGAGAGAATATCGTATTCTATTTCTTTGGATCTGAGCTGAATCTTGTCTATTTCAGCCTCCCTAGAATCGGATTTGACTTTTGAGCCTTTCAACAATTAACCAATTTAACCTTTCGAATATGTATTACGTATTCAAATTCGGTTGAACGAGAGGAGAAAAAAAGAGAGATAGAATCCAATTCTTTTAGATACTTTATCTAAGAAACTCTACCCATCTAGAATATAGATGGAGTATATCTCGCCAAACTGGATAAAGGTATTATTCTAATCTAGACTCTAAAAGAATATGTATGTTGATTCATATTAATTAATTAGAAATTAATTCGAGGGAAGAGAGATCCATACAAATTAATCATGTGCCAGGAACCAGATTTGAACTGGTGCCACGAGGATTTTCAGTCCTCTGCTCTACCAACTGAGCTATCCCGGCTATTCCCAATGTAGTATCTTCATTTTATTAGAGAACTGAGGTCTATGTCAATTACAAGGACAAAAGTAGATTAAAAGTTTTATCAAATCCGGGGAATTTCTTCGATCTTCAAAAAGATGACTTTGTAAGTTTCAGTATGAGTAATGATATTGATAGGGAATCATTCAACTAGGGATTCCTTGCTCAAAGATGTTCATTTCTATGTGTATCATATATATCACAAGACTTGTGATAAGAGAAAGTCATTTACGCTCAAATCCATTCCTAAAAGAATAGAGTGAATGAGAAAGATAAGGAATTTGAAACCGCTAAGGAAAGGAGGTCAGATAAATAGTTGGGAAGTGAAATAGTCTTTTTGGGGATAGAGGGACTTGAACCCTCAGGATTTTTAAAGTCGACGGATTTTTCTCTTACTATAAATTTCATTGTTGCCAGTATTGACATGTAGAACGGGACTCTATCTTTATTCTCGTCCGATTAATCAATTCTTCAAAAGATCTATCAGACTATGGAGTGAATGATTTGATCAATGAATATTCGATTCTTTCTTCAATGTAGAATCGATTCACACCAATTCTTCTATTTTTTATAGAAAAAATATGGATTCGGGTCATCATTAATCATTTCATATAGTATTCAATACGTATGTATATACGTTTATCCTTCACTTCATTCTTTTTCTTTCTGAAGTTTCGATGTAAAGATTCCTCTACCAACGCCATTTAACTCCATTTGTTAGAATAGTTTCCATTGAGTCTCTGCACCTATCCTTTTTTTCTGAACTTTTGTTTATTTTCAGAAAAAAGGATTTGGCTCAGGTTTGCCAGTTTTTGTTAATTCCAGGGTTTCTCTAAATTTGAAAGTGATCACTTAGTAAGTTTTCATACCAAGGCTCAATCCAATTAAGTCCGTAGCGTCTACCGATTTCGCCATATCCCCCCTTCTTTTTGAGATTAGGATCTCGTTGTGATGTCATTCCTTTTTCTTTTTCTTTCATTTATACTAGAACCATCGAATTCATTAGATACCAATTCCTATCTCGAAAACGTGTTTTCTTCTCTTTGATTTTCTTAACTATCTTCTATAGGAGACCTTTTTTTGTCCAATCAAAAATGATTTTATCATTTCGGAATCCGCAATTCAATATAGATGGATATATACCCCATCTATATGTCTCTCTTCTTGCCATTTTGCCATTCAATTTGGAATACTTGAACGGTCGATTCTTTTTTTTATCTTCACTTTCGCCTGAAAGCGGAGGAATGTCTCATTAGTTATAACTAACCATTTCATTAAACAATTAGAATTTGAAATAAATATAGAATGAGAGATATATATGATATAGAATTAAGTATAGAACTATAATAAAAAATCAAAAGGATTTCAAATGACAAAAAAAGAAATGAAAAAGAACATTTACCATTCAAATTGACTATATTTGAATATTGTCAATTACAATCACTATTTAATAATATTTGTTATTAGAATTGTGATAAATCGAAATTCTATATCGCTATATAAATCCTTATGTTCTAGAATATTCAATATAATATTGAATAGTTAATAACTAAGATTTCAATTCCAATAGTTTAGTCAATTACTATGCATATAAGATTTCTGTTATGTGGGCCCGCTTAGCTCAGAGGTTAGAGCATCGCATTTGTAATGCGATGGTCATCGGTTCGATTCCGATACCCAACTTTTCTCTATTCTTTTTTTTAATTCCATTTTTTAGATGATTGATAATGTTCCTTTGAAATCAAAGAATATTGAAATAGAGCCTTCTTCCTTTTCCAAAAGCTATCAATTTATTATAGGAACTTCCAATTATGTTAGGAAAGGATTATATATATAATAGAAGGGGGTATGTATATTTATCCAATTCATTCCATTCTTCTTTTCTTTATAGTAATAGTACAAGTACACTATTTCAGTAAACTTCGCTTCATTTAGTTCAGTTTAGTTTTAGTTTAGGTTTATTCTGTAAAATAAAATTCAATAAAAAATAAAATAAATAGAAATAAGAATTAATTCGAAATACTAAATAAGAAATAAGAATAAGGAGTCTTTATGTCGCGTTACCGAGGACCTCGTTTCAAAAAAATACGCCGCCTGGGGGCTTTACCAGGACTAACTAATAAAAAGCCTAGGACCGGAAGTGATCTTAGAAACCAATCGCGTTCCGGGAAAAAATCTCAATATCGTATTCGTCTAGAAGAAAAACAAAAATTGTGTTTTCATTATGGTCTTACAGAACGGAAAAAACTTAAAATACGTTCATATCGCCAGAAAAGCCAAGGGGTCAACAGGTCAAGTTTTACTACAATTACTTGAAATGTGTTTTGATAACATCCTTTTTTGATTGGTTATGGCTTCAACTACTCCCGCAGCCCGTTAATTAGTTAACCATCAACATATTTTAGTTAATGGTCGTATAGTAGATATACCCGGTTATCGCTGCAAACCCCGAGATATTATTACGGTAAAGGATGAACAAAAATCCAGAGCTTTGATTCAAATTTCTCTCGATTCATCCCCTCATGAGGAATTACCAAACCATTTGACCCTTCATCCATTCCAATATAAAGGATTAGTCAATCAAATAATAGATAGTAAATGGGTCGGTTTGAAAATCAATGAATTGCTAATCGTAGCATATTATTCTCGTCAGACTTAAACCTCAGACTGAAACCGAGGGTTCGGAAAATTTTCTTCCCTTTAGGCGAAGTAAATTAACCTAAGGTTAAGTAAGATAATCCGAGTTTGATCTGGATTTTCCCCATTTTTGTATCATAGACCAAGGATCTGTTTTCATTCCTTGTCTACTCTTTTCTTTCCAGTATTTTGATTATGATTATTTTTTAGTATTCTATTTTACGCGTCACAGCAATTAGGAATTGAGAATCTATATCTTTAGATCAAAGAAGGGTCTAGCTAATGGAATAATGGTATCCATTGCTATTGAGCCCTTGTTGTTAGTAAAATTGGTGAATTAAGCGAAAGTACGGAAAGAGAGGGATTCGAACCCCCGGTAAACAAAAGCCTACATAGCAGTTCCAATGCTACGCCTTCAACCACTCGGCCATCTCTCTTACATAACGATTATGACCCAAAAATCGAGTGAATAGCGAGTCAATGATAATCCATATTCCATTATTGGATAGGTACGACCAATCCATTTTAACTGAAAATTTTTCATCAAAGTCAAAGCAAAGAACGATTTTTCTTTCCTTCGAGGCTCCGGGATAAAGATACAATTTTGCGTAAAAATTGTGAAAAAAAATTCAATTCATGTTTGCAAAAACAACGTTCCCTTCTTTTTCTGATATTTTTATAACGGATTAATTCAATGAATTAGAACGAATCAACTGATTGATGGTCTATATCTTTTAGACTATAGTTAATGGATAGTCTTAAATCATAATTCTAATTAGATAGACTATGATTCCATACCAGAAAAATTTTCAAATTCCTTTTCGATTTTGCAGTTCTCAACAACAAACACCTACCCCTCTATTAGAATAGAAATTCATAAAAAAAATTTAGATTTGATTGTATAGTGTATACTCGTTATGTACACAAAATTGGCAGTTATTCTATTTTCATCATAGAATGATTATTCAGTCTTTTTTCTTCTTTGTAATTTGTATCATGATTCAATCAAAATTTCTCGAGTTCTTCGAATTTGTAACTTTACCGAAATCGGAATAGTTCTTATACTACTATATTAGTATGAAATCGAATCGCCTTGAAATATTTTTTATTTCTTATCGATTCCTGTCAAAAAGGAACAATTGGAATAGAGGATTCATATCTTTTGTTTTTTTCTTGTTTTTGTGTTATTTCGTACTATACAATTCTTTTCTTTGTGAGATCTTTTTCCTATGAGAGGTAATGAGAAGAATTCTAGAATGGATTGCTACCTCATTTCAATTGATTGGATGCTTGAGCACTCAGAGATTTTCGTGAGTTCCTCGTATATAATAAAGTATCTTCCGCCCCCTTCCACAACTATTTAGATTTCCAATCGGGCTCTCCAATCTAATTCAAGGTCCAGTCATTATGCAATGCATTAATAATAGAAAATTTTGATTTGTAGTAGAAGGTAATTGCGAAGTCTTGATAGCCCCTCTAGCATTCGAATATTTCCTTGAAGCCTAAATATGCAATGCAAGGATATTTACAATT
>MCJB01051444.1:5000-14999 GCA_002018475.1 Nicotiana obtusifolia | reverse complement strand
GTCGATAAAGCATAAATCCAATTTCAAAAATTCGAAAGCGGGAAATGCGCAATATGTGACTCACCTGAAGATCTTATTCTGCATAGTATCTCGTTAGACAACCACTATGTTTATATCCTTTCTTTCTCATACAAAGTGGGTATACACTTAACAAAACCACCTCTTCTTTGAACAGTAAAGAGAGAAACAAATAAAAAAGGGTCCGGCCCTCCTCAGTATCACCTGGTAAGAGGCCGTTGATTGGAATAGAAAATTTCGGAAGAATTAGGTTCGAATAAATTTCCTGGGATCCTCTTCCTTTCGAACTACAAACATGGGAATCGTTGAAATAGCTCTTTGATTGAAAGAGGATGATTCCTATAATACATTACTCCAGTCGAGTCCAATGGAATTTCAAAATGAAGATATTTTTATTTTGTTCAAAACGTGTTGCAGAACGATCTAGAAAGCAATTGATATTGATACAGTTTGCTTCCTTAACTCAATTAGTAGGACCCCTAGAGTCCACTTCTTCCCCACACTACGAGTGAAAGGGAAAAAGTAAAGACTACCATTAAAGCAGCCCAAGCAAGACTTACTATATCCATATGAATTATGTCCCCTATCTCTATAAATATAAAGGAATTGTTCCATTATTCCTCACTAATAATAGTGGAATCAATGGCGCAGAGTCAAAAAGAACGAAGACTATTAATAAACCAATCCAATAAATTCGCTCATTTTATAAGAAATTCCTATATGATTTCTAATCGGGAAAGATTAAACACACGCAAAATCTGCAGTAACATCTCAAGGGAATGTTACTAATGGAACATGTAGGAATAATAGGTCCTATTCTTTTTTTGTTGACCCTCATTTCAATTGATTGGATGCTTGAGCACTCAGAGATTTTCGTGAGTTCCTCGTATATAATAAAGTATCTTCCGCCCCCTTCCACAACTATTTAGATTTCCAATCGGGCTCTCCAATCTAATTCAAGGTCCAGTCATTATGCAATGCATTAATAATAGAAAATTTTGATTTGTAGTAGAAGGTAATTGCGAAGTCTTGATAGCCCCTCTAGCATTCGAATATTTCCTTGAAGCCTAAATATGCAATGCAAGGATATTTACAATTTTTTAGAAAAACCCCCAGGCCAGATGTTTAGAATCAAACAAGTATCAACAGTCTGCTTTCTCTGCTTCTGCTGGGAAATCATTCGGCTAGTTATATCAACAGAACAGAAGAAAAGAAGAGATTTCTAGTTTTTAGTTGATCAGGCGACACCCGGATTTGAACTGGGGAAAAAAGGATTTGCAGTCCTCTGCGTTACCACTCCGCCATGTCGCCAAAATGCTACAAATACAAAATAGATGAAAACTTTCCCGGATTACTGAATTGCTTTTTTATTGTACTTACACCTTGAGTTCTGTTTTTCTTAATTTTTCCTAAAAGTCAAAGAAATCCTAATCCTTCTTCCCTTTTGATTGAGTTTGATTCATTCTTTCAATTTCGATTAAGTCTATCTCCAAATTCATGATTTTTAAAGCTTTCTCTTACCTTTCTATTGAAAAATCAAATGTGGATTTTTGGTCGCAAAATCCAAAATTCAAATTTCTGAAAATCGGAACCATTAACTATTGACTTAGAATGCATAAATGATTTTTGGATTTGAATCTCCAAATTTTGTTTTCCTAATGACATAAGAAAATAGAACTTGATATATAACTAATCAGTATGGATTTTCAATCAAAAAATCCTTCTCAATTTTAATTATAACAACAATTATGAGCATATGTAAACCCCCCAAGAGAAATTGTTAGACGGATATATATTATTTATATATGTTCCCGATAGAGAATTATCATATATCCAAAAAGTATCATACTTCAATTTGAATTTTGAATTGAATAGAAAATTGAAATTCTGTTATCATAGAGCACAACTCGTGTTGCCCCGAATAGAATAGAGAACGACAATAAAACAATAAAAGAGAAGAAAGACAGATATTATAGATATCTCCACACGTGGTTAAGCCATACAAACCTTCTTTTCTTACACACTTCACAATCGTATTCTACTCGAAAATCCGTAAACAAAATTTCTCTCTTCTCTACAAATCATTTTTTGAACAACGAAATTATCACGACCCTAACCCCGAACCCGGTCGTGATGGCGCCTCTCGTGAAGACAAGGCCAGCCAATTTAACCCAAAATCTCATTCTTAGCAGTCAATTAACAAGGAAACAAAATGTCACGACCCGGATTTCCCACCCTCGGGAGTCGTGATGGCGCCTACTAGTGAAAGCTAGGCAAGCCAGTCAATCGGACTAATTACCACGTTTCTATTTACGAATTCATTACATCATAAATGCATCAACTGAAAAGCAGTAATTCAACAAGCGGAATAAATGCAAAGTTAATACTTTACACAACTATCGCCGATAAACTATCCACAACGGTCTACCCAAGATCTGGTGTCACAGTTTCACAGACTATTTAAGAGTACCACAAACAGGGTCTGAAGAATACAACAAAATACTGTTTCTGGACTACATAGAAGAAACAGATACAAGAAATGGACAGGGGACTCCAAAATCCGCGGACGTCTGCAGAACTACCTTGGGTCGCCTGAAAATCAGAGGCTGGAAGCTTCCTACTGTTCGAAGCCTGCGGCACTGGGATCTGCACAAAAGAGTGCAGAGTGTAGTATCAGCACAACCGACCCCATGTGCTGGTAAGTGCCTGGCCTAACCCCGGCGAGGTAGTGACGAGGCTAGGACCAGACTCCAGATAAACCTGTGCAATTTTAAACATATATGCATCTACAGCAGAAGATAAAATACATAAATAATTAAAACAGGGAAAAGGAAAACATACATCGGAATACCAGACAAATAAAACGAAATGAATCATCAATGAATGAGAAAGAAAACTGCAATTCAGCCTTTAATACAATGAAATGTAATACAATCCACCCTTTTTCCTCCAGTAACCTCTTGTTGCAGGCGTGCAACTCATTCCCTCTTACAGTAACCTCTTGTGGAAGGCGTATCACCCGCTCCCACATACATCACATCTCGTGGCAGGCGTGCCACCCGCTCCCACTTACAATATATACTGTGGTAGGCGTATCACCCGCTCCCACTTTCATAATATCTCGTGGCAGGCGTGCCACCCGCTCCCACTTACAATATATATACTGTGGTAGGCGTACCACCCGCTCCCACTTTCATAATATCTCGTGGCAGGCGTGCCACCTGCTCTCACTTACAATATATATATACTGTGGTAGGCGTACCACCTGCTCCCACTTTCATAATATCTCGTGGCAAGCGTGCCACCCGCTCCCACTTTCATCATCACAACAATCACAAGAAATCCCGGCAAGGGAACAAATCAACAGAACAACTTCCCAGCAAGGGAACAAATAACAACAAACAATCATCCTGGCAAGGGGGAATTCAGCTATAACCAAACCAAACTTGACTCCTATTTAGCTCAATCAATGTTAGTACTCAATTACAGTCGAAGCTCTACAATTAACCTCCCAACCTAATTATCATTTTATTAACTCTAGACACGACTCTACTAATGAGATACTGGACCCTTTAAACCTCTACGAACTCCTTAGACACTACCCACAAATTTTGACACTGGACCTACCCTTTAGACTCCCATGAACTCCTCGCTCAACTAGTCTAGTTACCCATCGACTTTATACCGAACAAGAGAAGGCTAGAACCATAACCAAAAGGAACAACTAAAATGAAGCAAACTTGTGGTAGGCGTACCACCCGCCCTCAATTCACAATATCTTGTGGCAGGCGTGCCACCTGCTCCCACATGCATCATATCACACCAAATCGAGGATAATATTCAACAATTCGAAACAATAGTCACACAACGATTATCCATATACGACCCACGGTCATGCGTGACACCAACATATAGACACTCGTCACCATGCCTATACGTTGTTCTCAACAAGGAGCAATTTTACAAATAAGACACGATTTCAAATCCCTCGAGCTAAGGTTAGAACAAACACTTACCTTGCTTTGCAATAACTTCCTAGACTTCCAACAATTCTTCGAGCCCAACATTTTATGGATGCTCACGATTTGAGCTGGGTCTTTGGTGTTAGAGAGTGGGGTTCCTTGTAATAGATGTTGGGGTTTGAGGGGAGTCATTCTACGGTTGTTTTTCAGCTTAAATTGGGGCTATTTTCCGGCGAGTTGCAGCTGGTTCTTGGTGGGTTTAAATGGGGGAAAGCTGGGCTGGTAAATGGGAGGTTGATGATTATATTTTGGATACGTTTTCACGGATTTTGGGTTGTTTTTTTTCAAGGTGATTTGAAGGTTGATTTTTTGGGGTTTGAGGGTGTTTTGGTGAGTTTTTCTGAGGTAATTGACGAAACAAGGGGGTTTTTGTATGTTAAGGGTTCCTAATTCCTATTTATAGTGGGTCAAAATTCGGGAAAAAAATAAAATTTCAGGTGTCCAAAATGCGATCGCATTCTGGTCGCAAACTCAACATGCGGTTCGCATTTGGACCGCATTTCTGGCACGACATTTGGCCCAAGACTCTGTCTCACTCTGCGATTTCACTGTAAGATTTGCGGTCCGCATTTCTCACCGTATTTTTGACATAAACTTGTCCAGTTCTCTGTTCCACTCTGCGATACAGGTAGGGCAATAGCGGTCCGCATTCTTGAAATGCAGTCCGCATTTTAGACAGCATTTCTCACATGAACCTTTGCCCAGAAATCTGTCCAAGTATGCGATGCCCGTGTAAGATATGCGGTCTGCATGTCTGAAATGCAACCGCATATCCTTGATTACTTACCTTTTTGAACTCTTTTCTTAATTATTAGATTCTTATACCTCATGCTCCCCAAGAATGTTAAAATTGCATAATTACAAAGAGGGATTGGCAGTTAAAACAAGTCAAATCTAGACAATTAGTATCATATGTGTTTCTACGACACATCGGGCCGTTACACAAAACAAGCGTAGTTTAATAGCAATCATTCGCTGAAAAATATGACTACCCATCCCGACAACAGCCCAAGACGGGGTGTCACAATGTCACAAGATTTCTATTACAATATCTCTGGCACAATTGTTTGAAGAAAGTGAAAACAACAAGATAAAAGAGATACGGGACTGCGGACGCCAACAGCTACCTCGTTGTCTCGGAATCACCGCCTGGATAGGAGAAATCAATACTCCGGGGCGGAACCCACAACGCCTGAATCTGCACACATGGTGCAGGGAGTAATGTGAGTAGTTCCAACTCAGTGAGTAATATCATAAATAATGGCGGAAAGCAAGAAAATACACGAAGCACAAGGCATTCTATAATGAAGCAGTTAAAACATCGTTCACAACAGAAAATCAATGAGAATTCCAAGTCAAATCTCTTTTCAACCGGTGAAAACATGAAATCCTTTTTTTTTTGGTAAATAATGTAAAGTAAAATATCACCCCTCGGGCTCAGTATCATTTAAATCACAGTATCGGCCCCTCGGGCATATCACATGGTACAATATCCGCCCCTCGGGCATATCACATGGTACAACATCCGCCCCTCGGGTATATCACATGGTACAACATCAGCCCCTCGGGCTATGTTTCACATCACAATATCAGCCCCTCGGGCTATATTTCATATCACAATGGGTACCCGCGCTCACTGGGGGTGTACAAACTCCGGGAGGGGCCCCTTATGGCCCAAGCGCAATATCATATCTCGTGGTAGGTGTACCACCCGCTCCCATTTACATCATATCTTGTGGTAGGCGTACCACCCGCTCCCATTTACATCATATCTTGTGGTAGGCGTACCACCCGCTCCCATTTATATCATATTTCGTGGTAGGCGTACCACCCGTTCCCATTTACATCATTTAAAATGTTATTTAAATCTCAAAACTGAGCAAAAATGGCTGATTTGTAAAACAGTGGAAAACAACATGACTGAGTTCAAGTAATGAATCAAAATAGTGAGGAAACAGTGATAAATACCCCCGAAGGGTTCAAATAACCGGCACGAACCCCAAATATAGCAATCAGCCCAAATCATGATGATATCAAATAAGTTTCAATCAAATATATAGTAAAAATCATCAATCGGGACGGACCAAGTCACAATCCTCAGTAGTAAACGACCCCACGCTCATCATCGAGCGCGTGCCTCACCTCAATATAGCACTACAATGTGCAATCCGGGGTTTCAAACCCTCAGAACATCATTTACAATGACTACTCACCTCGAACCGGCTAAATTCTTAGCCCGCGACGCCTTTGCCCTTTGAATTGGCCTCCGCGCGCGTCGAAACTATCCAAAATTAGAACTAATATGTCCACAATATGCTAGGGTAACAAAGCCCACGCGAAAACAATCAATAAATACTAAGAAATCTCGAAACTAGCAAAACTCGAGCCCCGGGCCCACTTCTCGAAATTCAGTACTTTTCACCTCAACGGGTTCCTTATCTCCTCACGAGTTCAACCACACGAAATTTATCGAATTCCGATATCGGTTCGACCTCCAAGTCTTAAAATCTAAGATTAAGGGTTTTCCACAAATTTTCCAACTTAAATCAGTAATTACATACTAGAATAGCAATAGATTTGGGTAATTTGACCAAGATTGAGTTAGGAATACTTACCCCGATGTTTCCCTTGAAAATCTCCCAAAAATCCCTTCAAGATTAGTTGCAATCAGAGCTCTATAGCTCCAATTATGTTTAGGATGGCCAAAGTCCCCTCTTTCAAGAATTTGTCCAAGAAGGTCTCCTTTGGATATGTTCTCAAGACTGATATTGCTGTGATTTAGGGTATTTTGGAGGTGTTTCTCTTAGTTGATAAGGAAAATGGGTTTTGCATGGCAAATGGGCACCGGGTTCTATTTTTAAAGGGTCAAAAATTGAGACAAAAACGCCCCTGTCAGGCTTAACATTGCGATCGCATATCTGTCGCATAACAGATATGCGGTCCACATATTTGACGCGACCATCGCAAAGGTAGCCCTAGCCTTCACCGCAATTCAGCACGAAGCATGGTTTGCGGTCCGCATGTCAAAAATACGACCGCATTTTTTACCGCATTTTCGACATTGATTTTTGTCCAGAAATCTGCCTCGGTCTGCGGTCTCAGTATGCAAAATATGCGGGTCCGCATGTTAGAAATGCGACAGTATTTCGGACCCGGATCTTGCCCAGAAATCTGTTTGAGTTTGCTATCTCATTGTGAGATATGCGGTCCGCATTTGAGTAATGCGACCGCATTCTCGACATCTGGTTTTTCTGCAAGTTTTCTTTCCAACGATGAAAAAGTCCGTTTAATCACCCAAAACTCACCTGAGTCCACTGGAACCTCAACCAAACATGCCAACATTTCCCATAACATCATTCAAACTTGTTCCAACCTTCGGAACGCTCAGAACAACCTATCAACACTAATTCACGTCGGATTCAAGCCTAAGGATTTCAAAAATCTTCTAAATCGTTCTTTTGATCTAAACCCAACCGAAACACGTCCGAATGACTTGAAATTTTGTAGACACATCCTAAATGACATATCGAAGCTACAGCAACTTTCGGAATTCCATTCCGACCCTCGGATCAAAATCTCGCCTATCAACCGGAAATCGCCAAAATTCTAACTTCACCAATTCCAGCCTAACTCTACACCGGACCTCCAAAACCAATTTCGATCACACTCCTAAGTCATAAATCACCTCCCAAAACTAACCGAACTGTCGGAACTCACATCCGAGCCCTCTAACTGATAAGCCAACATCCGGTTGACTTTTACAACTTAAACCTTTTTGAAAGAGACTAAGTGTCTCATTTCTTACCAAATCCAATCCGCACTCAAACTACTCAACGTGATTACATAAAACATGGCTAATGAAGCATAATAAGGCAAAAACGAGGGGAATCTGAGCGGTAACTCATGAGACGGCTGGCCGGGTCGTCACAGAAATCCATAACATAAAAAAACCGATTCTAATTCTATATATTCTTTCTTATTTTTATGTCTTTATCTCAGCGAACAGATCAAATGTTGAATCTATTTATTTTTCTGGTATTCAAGCAGGTTGGAATATGTATTATCATAATAATGGTAGAAATGGAATCATTTTTGTTTTAATATTCTATACAAAATCATATAACTTAATTAATAAGTCTAAGTAGAAGAAGTATGTTTCTAGGGATGTTTTATCAATTTCTTTCCATTTGTGTCTGTTGAAAATTTCAATAAATTCCAATTCAATTTAAGTAGAAAATTCTCTTTGTTCCTCCGTTCATACGTATTTCATACATTCCAGATATGGAGTTGTGGTAAAATTTCATGCGATTCGGTAAACAAAATAGAAATGCCATCATTGCTAGATCATTTATCTAATCTATCTAATTAGATGAAGATGAACCAATAGTGGTATTTTTTGATAAATGGGAAATTTAAAATGCTCGGGGATGGAAATGAGGGAATATCTACAATACCTGGATTTAATCAGATACAATTTGAAGGATTTTGTAGATTCATTGATCAAGGTTTGACGGAAGAACTTTATAAGTTTCCAAAAATTGAAGATACAATCAAGAAATTGAATTTTAATTATTTGTGGAAACATATCAATTGGTCGAACCCTTGATAAAGGAAAGAGATGTTGTGTATGAATCACTCACATATTCTTCTGAATTATATGTATCTGCGGGATTAATTTGGAAAAACAATAGGGATATGCAAGAACAAATAATTTTTATCGGAAACATTCCTCTAATGAATTTCCTGGGAACTTCTATAGTGAATGGAATATATATAGAATTCTTATCAATCAAATATTGCAAAGTCCCGGTATTTATTACCGATCAGAATTGGACCATATCGGAATTTCGGTCTATACCGGCACCATAATATCAGATTGGGGAGGAAGATCAGAATTAGAAATTGATAGAAAAGCAAGGATATGGGCTCATGTAAGTAGGAAAAAAAAATATCTATTCTAGTTCTATCATCAGCTATGGGTTTGAATCTAAGAGAAATTCTAGAGAATGTTTGCTATCCTGAAATTTTTTTGTCTTTTTTGAGTGATAAGGAGAGGAAAAAAATTGGTCAAAAGAAAATGCCATTTTGGAGTTTTATCAACAATTTGCTTATGTAGGTGGCGATCCGGTATTTTCTGAATCCTTATGTAAGGAATTACAAAAGAAATTGTTCAACAAAGATGTGAATTAGGAAGGATTGGTCGACGAAATATGAACCGAAGACTGAACCTTGATATACCCCAGAACAATACATTTTTGTTACCACGAGATATATTGGCAGCCACCGATCATTTGATTGGGTTGAAATTTGGAATGGGTGAACTTGACGATATGAATCATTTGAAAAATAAACGTATTCGTTCTGTAGCAGATCTTTTACAAGATCAATTCGGATTGGCTCTGGTTTGTTTAGAAAATGTGGTCCGGGGGACTATCTGTGGAGAAATTCGGCATAAATTGATACCGACACCTCAGAATTTGGTAACCTCAACTCCATTAACAACTACTTATGAATCCTTTTTCGGTTTACACCCATTATCTCAAGTTTTGGATCAACTAATCCACTGACACAAATAGTTCATGGGAGAAAATTAAGTTATTTGGGTCCTGGAGGACTGACAGGACGCACTGCTAGTTTTCGGATATGAGATATCCATCCTAGTCACTATGGACGTATTTGCCCAATTGACACATCTGAAGGAATCAATGTTGGACTTATTGGATCCTTAGCAATTCATGCGAGGATTGGTCATTAGGGATCTCTAGAAAGCCCTTTTTATGAAATTTCTGAGAGGTCAACCGGGGTACGGATGCTTTATTTATCACCAGGTAGAGATGAATACTATATGGTAGCGGCAGGAAATTCTTTAGCCTTAAATCAGGACATTCAGGAAGAATAGGTTGTTCCAGCTCGATATCGTCAAGAATTCTTGACTATTGCATGGGAACAGGTTCATCTT
>MCJB01051443.1:51107-67511 GCA_002018475.1 Nicotiana obtusifolia | reverse complement strand
CTTTTTGGCATCCAAACCCTTCAATATCGGAGGTGCTCCCGGTATCTGGTCTACCCTTGAGTTATATGTTTCGACCTTTTTATCATTGGCTTCGATTCTTTTTTCGCCTGTTTCGACCTGCTTGGTTAATTCTTCCAGCATTTTGATAATTCCGGGATTGATCCCGCCACCGCTTTCATCCGGTGTCACTATGGCCGGCTCGTTTTGTCCGATTGCTGCTCGAGGGGTAGCATTTTCTGCTTTGTCTGGGCTCCGGGTGCGGCTTTGTAGTTGGGCTATGGCTACTTGTTGAGCTTGTAGCATGTCAAATATTACCCTGAGGCTGATTTCGCCTCCTCCACTTTGTTGAATTCCCGAGCGATTCTCCCCCCGAACGCTATGTGTTGAGCCGGATGCTTGGTCGGCTTCGATCGCCACTTGAGAATTGACATCGGCTGGGACTTCATGTTCGGGAAAATTGTTGTTTTCTATTTGGTTGTTGATCTCGTTACTGTGGGGAAGTGATTGTGCCATGATTAATCTGTGTCCTGAAAGACAAAGAATTCTGCAAAGAGCAAGTGTAAAATTGTGTTTTCAAGAAAAAATGTATCAAAAATTTACTAATATCCTTAGACCCACGGTGGGCGCCAAACTGTTTACCCTTAAAATCAGATAACAATTGAATTTGTTCGCAGAGCTAAGGATCCGTAAATTAGTTTGATACCAAATAAACGTAAGTAGAAAGTAATCAGAGTGCTACAAGAGAGATAGAGCAAGCAAACCGTAAATATATTAATGAAGAATCGTATATAATGAAGCAATATCTGAACAAACAGTAGTAGATAGCTTAATGTTGAATTCTGAAGAACAGTAGAGATGATAAAGTTAGTTGCTTAGTGAGATGAGAAGAATGAGTTGCCCTTCAATGAAGGATCTCTGCCTTTTTTATAGGCAAGTGTTAAAATCCTAGGTAAGTGTAAAAGTCTTAAGTAAGTGTAAGAGTCATAATAAAAGCAGGGAACTGATTACAAGGAAAACCCCATTAATCATGGGATTTAATACTCTTAAATGATAGCATAACGGCCATAATGGTTGAGGTAATAATTCTGGCGAAACGTCCGATGATTAGCGAGACCTTCGGGCTGGGGCCGATCCACAATCACGAAGCGTCTCCTGGCCGACTATACCAGCTGTTTTATTTCGGTCTCTCCATCCTGTGCGACCGATTTGCCGTTCCTGGACCGGGGCAACCCGATCTCATTTCGTACCCGAACCCGACTTCATTTAGGTATATCCGACCCAATACAGCATGCATTAGCATGGTTAATGACAAGATTATCCTCAAAAGTCCCTTAAAGCTAAAGAATATGGAGGACATTTTTGTAAATTACTAATTTTCTTAAAATTATGCAATGCATTTTAATTTTTAATACACCACACCAAACAATGGATAAGAAATAATCTCTGCAGAACTAATGCTTGCATTACTAACCCATGCATTACTAATCGCTACATTACTAAGACAAATTATTCAGCACTATTTTCATACACTCTACCCAACGACCTCTTAGTATATAGAAATTGAACTGTATACACTATCTGATGTATTGCCTTTCTTTGTTGTAATTTTAGGCGATGGAAACCCTGCACCACATAAGCTTTAAGAATTTCCTAACCAACTTTATCCCAATATTGTGATGAGTTGTTAATGTTAGAAGTCAAATTCTGGTTCTCCCCCCACTTGCAATGGCTAAATCTGTGGTCTAATCAAAGATGTGTTTCTGTTTGTACATAAAGAAGGGTGGAAAACAGAAGAGTTTTTTCTGTCCGACTAAAACTTTCTTGTTTCCTTTCATACTAGCAAACTTAGCTTAGAAATATAGTTGCTTAGATATGTAGACTGCACGAGTGGCCTTGTCGATTTTGGAACTTGATTGCTACGTAAGGGTTGGACATGCATGCATTAAAAACAGCATTGACTACGTAAAGAGGACCTGCACTACTGTGCCTCTATTTAGAATCTATGACTTTGTGTGTAGAATTCTCGTGAATGAAAGTTCATGGAAGGGAAGATAATAGACAGAATACTATATATTATAATACCTCAGATGTTTGACTTCAAGCTTCATTAATCACATCTAGCTATAACTACATGGAAGGTTTGGCTTCTTTACATATATATATCAAGAATGGAATATGGTAGGGGGAGGAACCTATCGAAGTACTAGGCTGCCCCAAGTAACACCTTTTCTTTTACGAGACATTTGGATAAGCTTCATGACGAGTTGGCGATGAGTTTTAATAGTTATAAATGGTGACTAGTTCAAGGCGCACCAATTGCAAATGACTAGTGGTAAGGCTATAATTAATGCGGAGCAACAGTTTAGGTTACAGTTGAGCAATGCAGTTTCTTTGTTTTAAATAAGAAATTAATCCATTAAATATGTATAGATCAATTATTAATTTAAAAATTAAAACCCAAAAATTTAAAAGAACTAGAATCACGAATCCTAAACTTGAACTTTCTAGCGAGCTTCGCCTCGGACTACAATTTCACTGTAACTTGACTACTTAATTGCATCGAATATGCATTTCTCTTTTGAATCAAAAGAAAAGGGAAAAAGCAAATGGCTTAAAATATCAGGATCGAAGAAAACCAGTGCGTACGTATCTGGAGAGTGTTTCTGTGTGTTGGTACAAATCAAAGCTGTCTGGTTTCATTTCCTAATGGCAAACATAGCGTAGAAAATAAATGGCGGATGCATCTCCGTAGAATAGAACACGAGTGGGCTTCAATCTTGATCTGCAAGCAAATATATATATTAGGACTCTTTCTTCCCTCTTTAACTAGACATGTTATATATAATTATATTGCAAATTTCGAATATTTCTTGTCACAAAGACTGGAAAATTAGGCTTTTGACATAATATATATAAATAATCGGTTGCCCAAGAATTAAAGTAAATCTTATGAGATGAGGCTATCAGTCCCAATCCTCGCCAAAATTTGGACTACATGCAAGGATCGTGCGATACATTTATTGTTGAAAAAGAATAAGCACGGAACAAGTTGATTAGTCAACTCAAATGCAAAGATGGATAATGTATCAAAAATTAATGGAATTTTGCTGTGGTATGGCCTTATTGACGACCCATAACTTTAAGAAAAGGATATGCCATTTTCCTTACTTGAAAGAGAAAGAACATAAAAAGAAGTGTTGGAAAAAAGTGGGAAAAAAAGAGAGAAGGAAATAGACCCCTCAAGAGTATGGGGAAGCACCACTTCGTTAATTCCGCCAATGTAAGCCAAACATTAGATGCCCATAATACCCAGATTCAGTGCACTTGCATAGCAATTCTAACTTTCAGTGAAACTCAAAAACGAAAAGAAGATTTTATATTTTCGGGATTTTCAAATCGAGTTGAGCAATAGAAATTTGTTTTATTTAATAGAAGATTTATTTGGAGTCCATAAATCCCACTACTTTCTTTTTTAATTTATCCCACAAAAAATGTCATATTTTTATAATTAAAAAAACTTTAATTTTTTTACGATGTGTTTTAAATTACAAGTTTCAATAAAAAATTTTTCATTATTAAATCTCGTGTCAAGTCGATCGGAACCACATAAATAGAGACAAAGGGAGTAATATATATCCCCGTCACCACAAGCAACTCCAAAGTCCACCGTCCCTGGTTACTTTCATCCGAAGTCGTGCATTAAGAAATTGCAGCTATTAGATCAAGATTATGGTACTGAGTTCACATTTCTTAGGACAAATGTAATACCGTGTGTTGCATAATGTGTACGTCATGCGCGAGCTACATACTTTTAGAAACCATGGCTTCTTATTAAGATACTATTAAATGTCTATTTAAAACATTAATCTTTTTGAGATACTTGTAAAGAAGTTGAAAAATTACGTCAAGACTTTCTTGGGAAGAGCTTCGAACACATGCACGCAAGAAGCTGGTACAGTAATTGCCCACTTGATACACTACCAAGAAGTAAGAACCAACCCCTCAATCCGGTCATTAATCTCCATGCAAGATTTATGTTATAACTCATCTACACTTACTTAGATATTTATATCAAATTAAATAATTTAACCCGTTTTAAATTACAATGAGAATACATGTCACTTCGCTACAATATTAAGTGAATAGGCATTTTTATTTCATATATGAGATATGTCTTTCATTCATTGCTTGAATCTATGTAATTAGGAGTATATATTCTGCGATAATATTATTCGTTCATCCTCCATGATAATTTAAGTTCAAGTGTAGCATAGCAATGTTGAATTAGTTATTGGAATATAAATGAGAGCTAGCTGCTCATTAAAGCTACATATGAAGCCCCTATTGTCACATATTCATGCACCTCATCACCTATATATACCCCCAACACTTCACTCCGTAGCTATCTCATTTCTCAATCCAACCCAAAATCTAGTTATCATCTTTAAACGTTTCTCAAATATGGGTTCCTTTCAGTATTCCAGAATCCCTTATCCACTTTTTGTTCTTGTTTTCCTCAGCTTTATCCACTTTACTTGTGGCACAAGAAACTTGCTTTCACTTTATCAACCACCTCCAATGGGTCTTATGTACCATAATGGTGCCTTATTAGAAGGAGAGCTAAAATTATCCATCCTTTGGTACGGAAAATTCTCACCAGCCCAAAAATCCATTATTGTGGATTTTCTCCAATCTCTAAACTCTGCTAAGAAAAGGGAGTTACTTAAAACACCCACTGTTTCAAAATGGTGGCAAACCATTCAAACCTACTTGACAAAAGCGGGTAAAAAAGAAACCCGACTTGTTTTATCTGATCAGTTCACAGATGAAAATTGTTCCATTGGAAAAAACCTAAAGAAATTCCAGATATCTGAGTTGGCTCATTCAAACTCAAAAAAAGGTAAATTAACCTTGGTCCTAACAGCCCAAGATGTTGTAGTTGAAGGCTTCTGCATGAGCAATTGCGGGTATCACGGGTCGGTTCAAGGCAAAAAATCCGTTTTCATATGGGTGGGTAACTCGGTGACCCAGTGCCCCGGTCAATGTGCATGGCCATTTCACCAACCAATTTATGGACCACAGGACAAGCCATTGGGTGCACCAAATGGAGACGTGGGTGCGGATGGCATGGTTGTAAATATAGCGAGTCTTTTGGCCGGAGTTGTAACGAACCCCTACGGAAACGGCTACTACCAGGGCCCCGCTGAAGCGCCGCTAGAGGCGGCTTCGGCTTGCGCCGGGCTCTATGGTAGAGGAGCTTATCCAGGTTATGCAGGTGAGCTGCTTGTGGATTCGATAAGTGGTGCAAGCTATAATGCGCATGGTACAAACGGAAGGAAGTATTTGTTGCCTGGGCTTTTTGATCCAAATAAATCAGCTTGCTCAACTATTGTCTAGATTCTAGAATAATATGTATAATTCTGCTAGGAGATGGAGCACTTCACATTTTTACTTTTAGTTATGTAAATTTTGTTTATATGTAGTTTTAACATTTACTTTGAGAAAAATGTAATTTTCGTCCCTCATATGGTTCTTTTAGTTTATATATTTAGTTTTGTGTATCTATTATTACTCTTTTCGTTCACTTTTATTTGTTCACTATATTAAAAATATATTTTTAATTTTACTTGTTTATTTTAACAAATCAAAAGAAAGACAATTTCTTCTTTTTTTTATTTTACTCTTATTATTAGTTACTCATAAGTGGACGATTAAAAATGAACGGAAAGAGTAATTGACTTTTCACAATTAGCTATTAATTTATCAAATTTAGGGATTTGGTCCAACCTCAATTAAATTGACTAACCCCTAACGCTTCCGTTAAGTGTTACTTCTAATTAAGGGAAATGTTTAAGTTTCATTTTCTAGAGAAATAGAAGCAATATTACTATATCATTACTTCTTTGAAACGAACATCCGGCAGTAGAATAATGAGTCGTTATATTAAGTAGTTCCATTTTGTAAAGCACAAAAACTTCCTAGTTTTGACAAACTAATTTCCAATGTATTAAGGTCGAAAAATAGAGGGCTGCTATAATGGGCCGAAGATGCAATTTTCTTCTACCAAAATTCATTTGTAGTCACTCGGACTAAACTTATATCATCAGGTACGCACAAAATAACCTCATACAAGTCATAACCTAAAAAATATAATAACGGCTAGCAACTGAAAAATCTGAAACCATACGCTCAACGCAAGCAAAAAGGAAATCACTCCTAATCGATTTTGGATCCTAAATTCACGCGTTCAATATGGAATCTTCAACCCCCAAACAGTATAAAAGTCGCCCAAATATTCACATTACCAAAAAAAATCTAGGGTTTCTGAAGAATAAACCCAGAGCAGAGCTCTAAAATATTCACGCTGAAATTCAAAGTTTTTGACCTATGCGGCCTACAATCAGATTAATAGAGTTGTGATTTCGTTATGAAATTGTGAAATTGATACAAAATCGACAAACTCAACTAATATCTATGGAGATTGTGAATGTTGGAACTACTCTTCCAATTTTGATTCCGATTTACTTCAACATAATGGTGAGTGGGTAAGTGAGAGTAAATTTGCTAATTTCCTTGTTAATGGCGTGCTGATCAATTCGGGCTGTAGCTATGAGTATTTTGTTGATGAGATATACAAGCAATTGGGCAGGATTCAATTATAAGTGAGATGGAGATAAAATATACAGTGAAGGATGGCTATGTAGCAATTCCAATACACAATGATATGAGTGTGCGCTTGTATATGGAGATGAAAAAGAAAAACTTGGATATCACTGAATATCCATTATGCATAACGTTGAAAACTGTGTATTCAAGTGCTGAATGCTCATATTCAAGTTCATACTTGGGTGGTAACTTACTCGCAACAACTTCAGCTGATTTACAATGTCAGAACGTAGAAGAAGTACATGGACTAATATTGTTGAGATGATGGATAATCATGGAAAAGAAGACAAATTTGAGATAATGAAGGAAAATTGTATATTAGACAATATACAACATGAAGAAATTGTAGAAGGTCAATTGCATTGGGACAAAGATACATTCATTAGTATAATAAAGCACTACGCAATACGAGAAAAATGTCAATTTATAATGGAAAGATCATCTACAACAATGTATGATTTCTACGTATGAGATTGTACTTCTATGTAATTTTGTGTATAATGCTTGTCTAAAAAATGTATTATTGTATAATGAGATTGTATAATCAGATTGCATATGTGTATTGCTTGTTTTTTGACAGAAAAGTGTAAAAATATGAAGAAGTACATTATCATAACACTATATTTTAAATAGGTATTGTCTTACATGCATGGATGAAAGTTGCAAATGGAGTCTAAGATCTTCAAGTCTACACAAATCAAAAGTCTTCAAGGTTAGACGGTTCAATGATGTTCACACTTGCTTAGAGACGGGTAGACTGTTTTCACAACGTCATGCTACTTCGTCAGCCATTGCAAAAATGATTTGCAATAAATATGCCAATCCAAAAACAATATACACTTCGGCTGACATCATGAGCGACATGAAACAACAGTATGGGATTAATATGAGTTACGTAAAAGCTTATAGAACAAAAGAAAAGGTGCTTAAACTGCTATGAGGGCTACCACACGAATCTTATACTAAACTGCCGGGTTATTGTATATGATAAATATGACAAATCCTTGTTCTGTCACAGTCTTACATAAATGAGAGGACATGCGCTTCATGTATGTTTTGTCGCACTAAATGCATCAATCATAGGATGGAAATACTGCTACCCTATTGTAGTGGTTGACGTGACACTTCTTAAATCATCACATAGGGGGACAATGTTAACAACTAGCGCACAAGATGCAGTAGGTGAATATGTCGCTGTCTCGTATAATAATTATAATATGGTATAAATAGTTCTTGTCTATGTAACAAAAATAACATGTGGATGCTTTCTTATTTGCTTAACCAGATAAAAATTTTCCACTAGCATATGCTGTTGTCGATTCTGAAAATGATGCTTCCTGAGAATGATTTTTTGAAATGTTTAGACAGGCTTTTGGGAAAAGGGAAAGGATGTGCATCCTATCCGATCGTCATGCAAGCATATTGAGGGATGCTTCGGTTGTGTATCCAGAGGTATCTCACTGTGTATGCATCTTCCATCTTTGGAATAACATAAAGAAGCAGTTCAAGATCAACGATGACCAGCTGACGGAAGTATTTTTTGCAATGGCCAGAGCATACAAAATTGAAGATTTTGCTCGCCTCATGCAATATATGGACAACATTGATAAGAGGGTAAGGGATTACCAGTTCCAAGTTAGTTATGAAAAATGATCCATAGCGCATTCCACTGTTAATAGATCTATTGTGATGACTTCAAATATTGCCGAGTCACTCAATGTAAGAAACAGAGAGGCAGTGGAGCTACCAATCATGAGTTTGCTAGATTACATGATAATTTTGGTTATGGAATGGAATAATACATATAGAATGACAGCAATGAGTACATTTATGGGCCTAGGAAAAAATATAACGAAGTACTGAAGGAAAATAGCAGTTTGTTGCAGAAGATAACGGTAAATATTTTTTTATCATGTCTTACTCCATACACCTGAATAACCTAATTTAACAAAATGCATTAATACTTGTCATACCCTTGTTTTACCAATGATATCGACTTAAATTTAGGTGAGGCCTTCAACTGATTATGTATATAAAGTGAACGATGCTGAACAAAGGCGAAACATAGTCTACTATAACGATCCTGCCGGTCATTTTGAGAGTATTAACCTTGATTCCCTATTTATTGCTCCCTCTATTTCATTATGTGGTTACATGACTTGCTGGAATGTTTGGTTTTGGTTTCGGCTGAGTTTCGGAGTGAAATGGGACACATAATTCCTAAATTGGAAGTTTAAGTCGTACGAGTTGACTGTAGTTTGACTTGTGTGAAGACGACTCTGGAATGGAGTTTTGACGGTTCCAATAGCTCCATATGGTGATTTTGGTCTTAGGAGCGTGTCCGGACATTGATTTAGAGGTCCGTAGCTCATTTCGGTGTGTTTTGGCGAAAGTTAGAAATTGGTGGAATTTTGGAAAATCTGACCGGGAGTTGACTTTTTGATGGTCGAATCCCGATTTCGGAAGTTAGAATAAGTCCGTAATGTCAATTATGACTTGTGTGCAAAATTAGTATCAATCTGAGTTTTTTTTGGTTTCTGGCTTCGGAATTTGAAAGTTCATAAGTTTATTAGGCTTGAATTGGGGTGCGATTCGTGTTTTTGATATTGTTTGATGTGATTTGTGACCTCGAGTCAGTGATTTATGTGTTTTTGAACTTGAACTTGCTGGTATTCGGGCGGGGTCCCGAAGGCCCCGGATGTCAATAAGATGGAAATCAGATCATTTTTGACTTAGGGAATTTGCTGATGCTGGGTTGGTTCTGATGTCTTCGCATTTGCGGAGGGATTGGCCACAGGTGTGGACTCACAAATGCGAGCCATTGGTCGCAGGAGCGGATTTGGCTAGCCTAGATGGGATCGCAGGTGCGATCATGTGTCCGCAGGAGTGGACTCGCGGATGCGGAAGCTTACCTCGCAGAAGCGAAACTGGGGAAACAACCTTGGGGCTTGATCGCAGGTGCGATCCTTTCTCCGCTGAAGCGGTCTCGCAGACACGAGCCCTCATCCGCGGAAGTGGAAGCTCTGGACTTAAGTTGGAACCGCACTTGCGATAGTTTTTCCACAGGTGCGATGCTGCAGAAGCGACCCAAAGACTGCAGATGCGGAAGTTGCTAGGCAGAAAAGGAAAAAAATCGAGGGTTTGGTTTCATTTTCATTTTGGGACTTTGAGAGCTCGGATTGAGGCGAGATTTTGAGAGATTTTCAAAGGAAACATTTGGGTAAGGATTCTTGACTCGTTTTTGATTAATTCCCATGAAGTGCTGTTAATTACACCTTTTAATTATTGTTTTAGAGTTTAAAATTGGGAAAAAAGTGTAGAAGTTCTTAGACCATTCGGATTATATATTTTGATTGGGTTCCGGGACGTGGGTCCGGGTTGAGCTTTTTGGGGCGATTTTCTAATTCTGTGCTAAAATTATTATTTCATTATTTAAACTAGTTTCCTATAGTTATATTTATAGTATGAAATTGTTTTTTCTAGATTCAAGCCGTTCGAAGTTGAAAAATCGAGGAAAATGCCTTTTAATTGATTGATAGCGTGGTTTGAGGTAAGTAACTTGTCTAACCTTGTGTGGAGAAAATTCTCCTTAGGATTTTGTATTTTGGTGATAATTTGTGATATGTGAAGGCCGTGTACGCGAGGTGACGAGTGGGTACACAGGCTAAATGTTGAAATTTCGGGTTCTTCAACGTAGTTTCTTTTTCATGCCTTAATTGAGTTATTTTAGTACATTATAGTCATCATGTTTAGCCTAATTTCATATGTTTACTTGTCTTAACTCCTATTTGCAACCTGTATCACATGTTTAGTTTAATTACTTGCTTTTCTTGATTTCCGTATTCATTACTTAACTGTGGAACTCCTTACGTAAAATTGCTGTCCTTGAAATATCTCGCTGTTGAGTTTGGTGTTGAATTGCAAGGTTGTGGTTCTTCTGAGGCAAGGCGTAAGTTGTGAAATATCATTTACTTAGTTGTTAAGTCTTGGCTTTCATTTTATTGTTGAGGTGATTGTTTGGTTGTTTGCACGAGGTTTCTGTCGTGCTGTTGTTAATGTTGCACGAGGTTTCTACCGTGCCATTGTGATTATTGATACGCATGCGGTGGTATAATGTCTGGCTGTTGAAACGCATGCGACGAGATAAGGTGGACTTGATGCGCGTGGCTAGTAGGGGAACTTTTAGAAGCCATGCAGTGTGATAAGGCAGGCTAATACGCCGGGGTGCTATTTCGGGAAAATGATTTTTAAAACTAAATGTAAAGGTCCCTGCAGCGATATAAAAAAGTGAGTTATTTTATAATTTGAAACTACGAGGCGGTACCTCGGGAGCGCCCCTGTTGATCTTCTCTAATTGTTGTATTGTTTGGTTGTTGTTTCTTTAACATGTAAAATCCTTATTTTCCTTTCGTGGTTTTATTGCTTCCTTGATTCCGTGTTATTACTTTCCGTAAATCCTTTACTGTTTCACTTCCCTGTTATTTTATTATGTCATTATATTTTCTGTCTTATTTCTTATTTTCACCAGTAGGGCCTTGACCTGATCTCGTCACTACTCTACCGAGGTTAGGCTGGCACTTACTGGGTACAATTGTGGTGTACTCATACTACGCTTCTGCACATGTTTTTGTACAGATCTAGGTACATCCTATAAGTCTCAATATTAGTGCGCTATGTTGCTGCAGATCCAGGTACATCCTTAAAGTATTTCATATTTCTGATATTCCGCATATATGTTAGGTTTACCTAGTCTTAGAAGTTAGGTGCTGTACGAAATCCTACGGAAGAAAATTGGGATCGTGACAAGTTGGTATCAGAACTCTAGGTTCATATGTGTTACGAGTCACAAGCAGATTTAGTAGAGTCTCGCGGATTAGTACAGAGACGTCTGTACTTATCTTTGGGAGGCTATGGAACTGTTAGGAAAAGCTTCACTTCTTTGATTCCTTATCGTGCGAAATCTTTGACTTTGAATTCTAAATATCAGTCTTTCTATTCTCTCACAAATGGTGAGGACACGTACAGCTGGATCAGATAACTAGACACCCGCACCCCCTGCTAGAGCCGCAAGAGGCCAAGGCTGGGTAGAGGATGAGGACGTCCACGTTGTGCAGCCAGAGCACCCGCACGAGCTGCTACGGAGGAACTATGACGAGCGTGAAGCCGATGTATAGAACTTAAGCTCGCTAGTCAAAGATAGTATAGTATTAAATTATCTCCACAGGGGTTGAGTTAAATAATGTTCTAATAAATCTTCAGCTTAACACTATCCAGGAAATAAACCTTTGATTTATGTTATTATCAACTAATAATAAAAACTAAAATTATCGATTGTGAGAAAATAATAGAAATTTAATGACTAAGTAGCAACAATTGAATATCAAGGTGAGAAGTAAGGGTCGTGATAAGATATGTGATCAACTATTATTTCGGGTAACTCCGTGCTAAGGTCACTCTTAATTTCTATTGACTCTTACGATTTTAACAGATGATTAGGCTATCTTACGGATTCAATTCTTCTTCCGAATGAATGAGAATTCCGTTAACCAACCTAAAGACAGGTTCTAAAAACGTATACAGTGAATGAAAAATCTTTCAAAGAACTTTTCTCGACTATTCTTCTAAGTTGGGTCAATTGATAACTTTCTAAGCTCTTTCGTTACTTAAGAGAGGCGTAAAATCAACCCAAACAAGATAACACAATGCGAATTGCAGCAACACTTCTCTTTCGATTAAAGTAAAACCACAATTGGCTTTGCAATTCAATTATTACTCATTCAACGAATTCGAGCAATTAACAGAAAGTAAAGCCCCAAAACACTAGCCAATCACAATATCCGTCAACAACCCTAAGGAAGATTACTCCATAATAGAGAAGTTATTCATTACAAGAGTAAAAGAAGTACAAGAAGACATTGCAATTCCCAAAATCAAACAAACATCCGTATTGAATGAATTGGATGAAGTATTTTGAGTCTCCGTTGTTTCCTTGCCTTCGTCTCTCCCAAAAGTTCTCTAAAATACCCTATTTTTAGACGAGCTAGGCTTCATATAGGTCAAAAGGAGTCATCTTCAAAATTACAAAAATAGCCCTGGGTGAAGGTTCTGGAAGTGGACGTGCGTAGCCGTGCACCTGGAGGTGTGACCGTGCATATGGAGGTGCACTGCGTTACTGGCGTGCTCAAGTATGCGCCGGAGGGGGTCTCATGCGCGGTCGCGCATCTAGTTTAGCCTCCTGCTCAACTATTTTTTTCTTCCATTAAGTGCACTATTCGTCCCTTGATCTCCGAACACGATCCGACTTAATCCTTAGGCTTTTACAAATTCTTCATAACTCGGAATCGCTCCTACAAGGCATAAAACACAAACCCAGTGCAAAACAAATACCATTTAAAGCTAAAACAGTAGTAAAGTGCAGTGAATTAGAGTTCAATTAGTGACCAAAATACGTAATTATAGCCTACCATTGCTCGTCCTCGAGCAATCAAACTACATTTCACATAAAATACGACGTTTTGCAACAACTCTCATGACCTATCACACCAAGACTCTTTAAAACAGACTAAGTACAATATCGTAACATCTTAACCTCAAGATTTGACTCAAAAACACCACGCATTATTTATAACCCGCTAACGTACTATAACACTGAGGTCAAGCATTACCTTTCCTTCGTGAATCAAGTTCCCTCACACAACAATAGAGAGTAGTTCCGCACACAATAGATATTAAGGACAATTAGAAACTCTAGATAGAACGGATTCACTCACTCTCAGAAACAACATTCATATGCCACAAAATATGAACCATAGGTTTTTCCATAGTGTACTACTCCACTTATTGAGTTCATTCAGTTAAGGATCAAATAGGAGTTTAACTGGTTGTCATGTAGGCTGCGGGACGGGTAGGATACATTTAGATATCAGAGTGACTACACCACCCTAAGAACTTTTAATACAAACACTTTTGCAGTTCAAAACCCCACACTTATGTCAAACAATAACTCCACCTTCACATCATTATACATCAACTCCCATTTCTTTAAGCACAAATACATTAAGAGTTACCACTATCAAAGAATATTTTTCACAATCATACAATTATTTCTTCTTTTTTTTTTTCAATTCAAGTGGCTCTTACTTTTTTCCCAAAACATTGAACCTTTCTCCTATTTCATTAGTTCCACTCAAAAGCCAAACCAACACCCCACTGTAACTTTTACAAAGTTCATAAAACATTCAAGTGCTCACGAGAGGTAAAAGGTTCCAATAGTTGGTCAATTCAAACAATTGGGCAGGGCTTGTAATGTGGTTTCCAAAGAAACAAGATTACATGATCAAAAGGGATTAACTAAGTGATATAGGCATTTCGTTGTTAAGCCAGTTATATGCTATTACCCACCTGATCAAAAGGGATTAACTAAGATACATAACAATCAGGTGGGTAATAGCATATAACTGGCTTAACAACGAAATGCCTATATCACTTCCAAGTCTGAATAAAACTGCCATTTCGCTTTGCAAACACACAGGGCATGTTGTAGACATCAAATTCCATGCAATGAATAATACAAAACCTCACACACACATGGCCCATAACTCACTCCGGATTGAACTATCAATACACTCTATTCAAAGCAGTTAAGCAGAGTTAAGATCATACAATTTAAAGTACTTATACAAGACTCAAAAACTAAGCCTAAGTGTCACAACTAAAGTACTCACTATTCTCAAGGCATAATAGAGTTGAGAGATACTGCCTCCATCCAAATCATAGCCAGGTTTCCTACTCCTAACAAAAATAAAAACTAACTACACTTGGTTCAATCAAAACCCTTGGAAATTAACCGCGGCACAAAGAAAAACCAAGGGGAAATTAATACACGACCTACTATAACTAACCAAAATAAAACTACAACTACCAAAAAGAAAACTCATATACATACATACGAATATCCCCCACCCCACACTTTAAATGGTGGCATATCCCCATGACAGAAAAAGAAAACTTCAAAGGTGAAGGAAACTCCCGTTATCAAGTCATTCTGTGCCGGAGACGGTGCCACGGTCAAAATGACAAGCCCGGCCAAGTGCACGCAGCCATGCCATGATTTTCTTCTTAGATTTGGCATTCTGTGTGGCAAGGGAGTTCACTCGATCTCCCAAATCATCGACTGAAGTACGCATCACCGCCATTCTTGTTCTAAAGCGCTCGTTCTTATGTCCCATCCGCCGCCTAAAGGTTCCCTAACACCCTGCTCATGCGGTGGAGACGTAGCGTCATCCGCATCGTGCACCTCATTGACCTCGTCGGGCGCATCTAATTCCTTACTATCTGCCTCAGCAGGCCTAGCAGGTTCCTTCCTAATTACTACGTTATCAGCCCGAAATTTTTGTTCGCACTTGACTTTCCCATCCGTGGACCAGTTTTCCGGGACCCGTACCTCACGGCATAACTGAATGATTAATGACAAGAAAAGAACCCATACCCCTGCATAGGACAATGAATGGTCACCTCGTCTTGAATGACCTGAGCGACATCAAAATCGTGGCCATTGATAAAGCACCAAATCAGAGCAGCCCGGGGACCATTCACCTCAGTGGTGTTGCCTGAAGGCAGCAGGTGGTTATTAATGATGTATAGCCAGCACTTCCCTTCAAAAGTAAGTGAAGCCGAATGAAATTTGTGCCCCTCCTTTAGCCACACTACCTCCTTCCCAGGTACACAAATGATTGCAAAGAACAGGCGCCATATGTATGGTTTTCCACTATGCGTGAGATAGTAGTCACCTGTATCAGGGTCTTCCACGTATTCTGGCAGGTGATAGGCCCTTTGGATTGCCTCCTTGGAGAAGTCCGCTCTCTTATTCCGGACTGTGCAGACATGGTCTACATATTCCGGGCAGTTCGCATAGTATTCCTGAACAACCATTAAATATTCCTTGTCAGGTTCTTCAAAGAATACCCCCATGCCTCGCCTGACTAATTCATTATATACTCAGGGACAATCATTTTTGAGAGATCCAATATCAATTCCCCTTTCTGGTATGGGCTTTTTGCTTGCTTTGCTATGAAATCATTCTTGGCTTCCAGGAGACGAACTTGTTCTGATCATATGGGTGAGAGGATGCAGAAGATCGCGATCGGGATGCGCCCGCTTGAATACCGGTGGAGGTACTTGTAGTTTTTCACTTCTTGGAAGGAGCCATTGCACCTGAAACAAACCGCCAAATATCAGCTAATGAATCACTCGGCGAACCAAGAGAGGATACTCAAACTTCACCCTCGCACTTGGTCACAAATTACACCCTCAATCTTATTATGGCATTTACACAAACACTTAACATGCACAGCTGTTCCTAACCTCCCACAAAGTAATTTTAGCCCTAGCTGGACTAAGGATACACCAATTTCACTCCTAGCAACAATATGGTCAGTCTCCATAGTGAAACTCAACCTCCACCCCACAAAAAAAGGAGAACAAAATGAAAGAAACAAGAAAAAAGACAAAAACATATTGCTACAAACAAACAAGAAAAAATAGAAACAAAGGGAAAAACATCTCACATACCTGAGGGGTCTCTGGGAGAGAGTGCTCTTGAGGAAGGGGGAAGGGAGAAGAGTAGGGGATTGTGCTTGTGTTGTTGTTGCAGAGAGGAGAGGAGAGGAGAGAGAAGGGGAGCAGGTTAGGTCTTTGTTTAAGAGGAGAGGGAAAAGGGGGAAGTTTGGAAGGGGGTTT
>MCJB01051443.1:22669-51039 GCA_002018475.1 Nicotiana obtusifolia | reverse complement strand
GGGGGGCAGAATTAAAAGGGGAAATACTTACCTTTGCGCGGTGGGTGCTCCCGTGCGCGGCCGCGCATATAAGTCAGTGTACTGGTGAATGTGCGCGTGCGCGGCCAACCCTTCTGGTGCACGGCCACGCATATATCGCATCCTCTGACACTGTCTTTTGTGTGGCCATATGCGCAAGGTGGCCCCCAGGTGCGCGGTCGCCTGCATATACATTATAAAGGGGCCTTTTAGACGCCTCAGTTCCGATCGTCCGCAACATGTACCTTCCCGCACCTACCAAGTCATAGTATGCACTAATTTCTATCTATTTTACACTATAAATTAAAGTGAAAAATTAAGCTAGTAGAAGAGTTAGAGGTAGTTATGAGTTATAGTCGTCAGCTTGACTCAACTGGGCATCCTTAACTGAGTTTGATGCTCAAGGATTGCAGAGCAAGTCCTCCAGCAAGATACGTTTTAAGCCTGTGCCCATTTACTTTGAGACTTTCCGTTCCATCCATGTTCTGAATCTCAATTATCCCATATGGTGATACATGTTTCACCACATACGGTCGCGTCCATCTAGACTTAGATTTTTCGGGGAAAGTTTGAGTCTACTATTTTACAGTAAGACTGTGTTCATTTCCTGAAACTCCTTTGGCTTAATCAGACTATCATGCCACCTTTTAGTCTTTTTCTTGAAAATCCGCGCATTTTCATACGAGTGCAGTCTAAATTCCTCCGATGCATTCATCTGCGCCAACCTGTGTTCACCTGCAAGACTAAGATCAAGGTTAAGCATCTTAATATCCTAATAAGCTTTATGTTCTATCTCAACAGGTAGGTAACATGATTTTTCATACACCAGTTTGAACGGTGAAGTCCCAATGGTTGTTTTGAACATAGTTCTGTACGCCCATAGAGCTTCCTCCAACTTTATAGACCAATCCTTACGCGAAGCACTAACCGTCTTTTCAAGAATTCTTTTAAGTTCACGGTTAGCCACTTCAACGTTCCCACTAGTTTGGGCATGGTGCAGCAAACTGCTTGTTCACAAAGTGTGACCCATTGTCGCTTATAATCACTCGAGGTGTCCTAAAGCGGGTAAATATTTTCTTCTGTAAGAACTCACACACCACCCAAACATCGTTTGTCCTAGTAGGGATTGCCTCGACCCACTTAGAGACTTAATCAACGGCTACTAGGATACATTCATAAAAATGTGACAACGGGAATGGACCCATGAAGTCAATGCCCCAAACGTCAAAAATTTTACATACCATAATGGAGTTGAGAGGCATTTCGTCCCACTTGCTAATATTACTTTCCCTTTGACACTTTTCACATGTAGCTACATACGCTCGTGCGTCTTTGAACAAAGTAGGCCAATAGAAGTTGGCTTCCATGACCTTTGCTGCAGTGCAATTAACACCATAGTGTCTTCTAGCTGCTCCATCATGGCAATGAGACAGAACACTTACCATCTCTCCTTCAGGCACATATCTTTGAATCACACCATCAGAACACAGTTTAAACAAGAAACGGTCAATCCAAAAATAATTTTTGGCCTCACCTTAAAGCTTCTTTCTTTGATCACGAGAAATTTGCAAGGTAACCATCCGCTAGCCAAAAAGTTGCCTACATCAGCATACCAAGACGGCCTTCCGAAGACCGCAACAATGGCGAAATCTGCTCATCAGGAAATTCTTCCCTTATTTCAATTATTTCAACCAGAGGTCTCTCAAGTCGAGATAGATGATCGGCGACTTGATTTTCTGTGTCCTTCCTATCTTTGATCTATAAGACAAACTCTTGGAGCAACAGCACCCACTGCATCAGACGCGACTTGGACTCTTTCTTACTCAACAGATATTTCAAGGCTGAGTGATCCGTGTGTACAATCACTTTGCTTCCTACCAGATATGATCTAAACTTGTCAAAAGCAAAGACCACAACTAAGAACTCCTTTTTAGTGGTGGCATAGTTGATTTGAGCATCATTTAATGTCCTTCTTGCATAGTAGACGGGCCTAAAAATTTTATCTTTTCTTTGCCCCAGAACTGCCCCCACAGCTACATCACTGGCATCACACATAATCTCAAATGGCTGGCTCCAATCAGGTGTCACCATAATAGGAGCACTTACAAGCTTTTCCTTTATCAATTCGAATGCTCTTATGCACTCCACATTGAAAGCAAACTTGATATCTTTCGTTAGCAATGCAGTCCACGGTTTGGTAATGCTGGAAAAGTTTTTGATGAACCTCCTATAAAACCTAGCATGTCCCAAGAAACTCCTTATGCTCTTCACAGAAGTCGGTGGAGGGAGACTAGCAATTACATAAACCTTAGCTCTATCTACTTCAATTCCTTGTGCAGCCACTTTGTGGCTTAAGAAAATTCCCTCTTTCACTGTGAAGTGACACTTCTCCTAGTTAAGGACCAAATGCGTGGCTTCACAACGTTCAAGCACGAGCTCTAAATTCTTCAAGTAGTCCTCAAAGTCATTATGAAAGAGGGTGAAATCATCCATGAATACTTCTAGACACTCCATTTAAATCAGAGAATATAGACATCATGCACCTCTGAAAAGTGGCAGGTGAATTATACAACTCAAACGGCATCCTCCTGTAAGAAAAAAATACCTGACGAGCACGTAAATGTGGTCTTCTCAAAGTCTTCTGGGGCAATGGGTATCTGATTGTAGCCTAAGTACCCGTCCAAGATGTAATAGCATCCATGTCCAGCCACTTTCTCAAGCATTTGATCAATAAAGGGCAATGGGAAGTGGTCCTTTCCTGTTGCATCATTCAACCTTCAATATTCAATGCACATTCTCCACCTAGTCACTGTTCTGGTGGGGATCAATCCATTATCTTCATTTTTCACTACTGTCATGCCCCTCTTTCTTAGGTACAGCTTGTACTGGACTAATCCACTGGCTATTAGAGATGGAAAATATCACTCCTGCATCTAGCAATTTGATGATCTCCTGTGCACTACCTCCTCTAAATTTTTGTTTAGCTTACGCTGAGGCTGCACCACTGGCATGCTATTTTCTTCTAACAAAATTTTATGCATGCAAATAGCCGGACTGATTCCTTTTGAATATCAACTATACTCCAGCCCATGGCCTTCCTGTGCTTTTTCAGTAGCTCCACCAGTTTTCGCTTCTATGTACCTGTCAAGTCAGCAGAAATAATCACAGGAAAAAAATTTAGTTTCAAGAAAAGCATATTTTAAGTGAGTGGGAAGGATTTTCAATTCCACATTAGGCTTAGCAACCTCCTCTTTTAGTTTCTCCTCATCAACCACTTGATCCTTAATCTCAAGAGCTTCTTCCTCTTTCTTTGTTTCAGGATATTCATCCTTCACTGTGCTACACTGAGCAATACACCTCTCTAGAGTATCCCCCACAAGCTTGTCAAACTTGTATTTTTTAGCCAATTCTCCAACAATATCCAGCTTGAAACACGATTAGGCGAACGCCTCATCACTGTGGTATTTCATCATCCTCTTCATCTGAAACACCACTTTTTCATTGCCCACTTTGAACATAAGCTGCCCTTCATAGATATCAAGGATAGCTCTGACTGTACATAATAATGGCCTTCCTAGAATTAGAGGTACGTCCTTGTTCACCTCCATATCCACCACAATAAAATCTATGGGGAACACAAACTTGTCCACCCGCACTAAAATATCTTTAATGATTCCCTTAGGTAGAATGGTGGTTTTGTCGGCCAGTTGTAGGGACACTGGTATTGATTTTATCACTCCAAACTCACCTTCCAGTTTCCTGAATACAGGTATAGGCATTAGATATGTAGACGCACCAGAATCACAGAGGGCCTTGTCAAATTTTTCACTCCCCAACGAGCATGGTATGGTGAAGCTTCCTGGATCCCCACACTTTTGGGGAATTTTATATTGCAAGATGGCACTGCAGTGGGCATTTAGCTTGACAACTGTTGTTTCCTCTAATTTTCTCTTTCTAGACAGGATTTCCTTTAAGAACTTGGCATAAGCAGGCATTTGAGTGGGTATCTCTGTGAAAGGAATGTTCACATACAGTTGCTTGAGCATCTCCAGGAACCGCCCAAAATATTTGTCAAGCTTCTCTCGCTTTATCTTTTGAGGGAATGGTAGAGCTGGCATATGTCTAATTTCTTCAATATCCTTTTATCCCCTGCTACTTTGGCTCTTTTGCTCTTCACTCTCTTTCTCTGCTGGTGTCTCAATCTGCTTGCTAACCACCTTGGGTCTAGATTTCACCTTTGGGTCAGTCAATTCTTTGTCACTTCTCAGAAATACAACTTTGATTGTTTCCTTTGTGTTCTTTTTAGTGTCAGAGGGAAGAGTACTAGGAGTCCTCTCAAATAAAAAATTCACAATCTATCTCATTTGTCTTTCTTAATGCCATGATTCTTGAATTTTTCATCTGTTTTGTTAATGAATGCCTTCATGAAATCTTCCATACTTGATTGAATTTGCTGTGGTGGTTGGTATTGCTACTTCTGCTGGTTCTGAAAACCTGGTGGTCCTTGACGCTTGGGTCTCAGATTTTTTTGATTCAAGCTCCCATTAGGTGAAATGCACAAAAACCTAGATGTTTTTGGCTCATAGCATTATAGTTGTTCCCACCTTGGTAGTTTCCTCTATTAAAGTTCCCCATAGCATTGACTTCCTCAGCTGTAACTTGACACTCATGTGTAGGGTGTCCCAATCCACAGATGTCACATCCTACCTGTGGTTGATTTTTCACCTGAGCTATCGTCAGTTGCTTGATGTCCTTAGCCATAGCTGCTATTTGAGCCTGCATTTCTACCGACGATTCTACTTGGTGCACCCCTGTTGATCTTCTTCGATCCCCTTGGTCAGTGGACCATTATTCTGCGTTTTTAGATAGTTCATTCAGAAGTATGACAATCTCTTCAAGGGTTTTTTTCATCAGAGGACATGCAACCGCACTATTCAATTATCTCCTTGATAACCGGTTTAATCCATCCCAGAAGTCCTGGATTTGCATCCATTGCTCCATTCCATTATGAGGGCACCTCTGTAATAGCTCCTTAAATCTTTCCCGTGCCTCGAACACTGTCTCCCCTTCACCTTGGCTGAAATTGTGAATCTCTTTCCTCATCCGCCTAGTCTTAGCAGTAGAGAAATATTTTTCTAAGAACTTGGTAGTCATCTCCTCCCACGTACGAATTGACCCTATGGGCAGACTTCTCAACCACTACTTTAAGTGGGAAAGGAAATGCTCTGAGGTAGATGGCATCATGTGATGCTCCATTGTAGTGGAATATGTTCATAATTTCGTCGAAGTACATCAGATGGTTGTTGGAATCTTCATTGGGTTTGCCTTTGAATATGCAATTGTTCTGAATGGTTTGGATGACTCCCTATTTGAGTTCAAAATTATTGGCATCAATGGGTGGGGGCCTCACGCTAGACTGTTGTTAGTTGTACACCGGTCTGCCATAATCTCCTAGCGACCTCCCAGCCCTAGGGATTGCATTTTCAAATTCATCTTCGATCATGGTTCAGTCGAGATTGAACCTTCTATCCCCGTCGACTATTTCATTCGCAACTCTACGGGCTGCTTCAGCTGCTAACCGTGCTTCCTGTCGCTGAGCTGCCTCTCTCGCAGCTAGATTCACCTCCTCTTCGTTGTTCACTATTGTATTCTAAGTCGAAGGCTGACCCAATAGCAATCCGCTCGATCCTTTCTCCCTTCTCAACTACCTCAAGTGCTTATCTAACTCTAGATTGTATGGCACCAATTCCATGGAAGAGGATCGAGTAATACATCGTTGAACTTAACATATTGCCTGCTCACAGATGAAAAGAGCGTAAAAAAATAAAATAAAATAAAATTGTTCCTAAATTAGCACAAAAAATTAATTCAAACACTATTAATCGACAATCCCCTGCAACGACGCCAAAATTTGACGAGTGCAAAACCGGTGTATAGAACTTAAGCTCGCTAGTCAAAGATAGTATAATATTAAATCGTCTCTACATGGATCGGGCTAAATAATATTCTAATAAATCTTCAGCTTAACACTATCCAGGAAATAAACCTTTGATTTACGTTATTATCAACTAATAATAAAAACTAAAATTATCGATTGTGAGAAAATAATGAAAATTTAATGACTAAGTAGAAACTATTGAATATCAAGGTGAGAAGTAAGAGTCGTGACAAGATATGTGATCAACTATTATTCCGAGTAACTCCGTGCTAAGTTCACTCTTAACTTCTATTGACTCTTACGATACAATAGATGATTAAGCTATCTTATGGATTCAAATTCTTCTTCCAAATGAATGAGAATTCCGTTAACCAACCTCTCGACTATTCTTCTAAATTCGGTCAATTGATAACTCTCTAAGCTCTTTCGATTACCTGAGAGAGGCGTAAAATGAACCCAAACAAGATAACACAATGCCAGTTGCAGCAACACTTCTCTTTTGATTAAAGTAAAACCACAACTGGCTTTGCAATTCAATTAATACTCATTCAATGAATTTGTGCAATTAACAGAAAGTAAAGCCCCAAAACACTAGCCAATCACATATTTGTCTACAACCCTACGGAAGATTACTCCATAATGGAGAAGTTATTGATCACAACAGTATTAGAAGAACAAGAAGACATTACAATTCTCAAAATCAAACAAACTTCCGTATTAAATGAATTGGATGAAGTATTTTGAGTCTCCGTTGTTTCCTTGCCTTCTTCTCTCCCAAAAGTTCTCTAAAATCCGAGATACCCTATTTTTAGACGAGCTAGGCTTCATATAGGTCAAAAGGAGTCACCTCCAAAATTACAAAAATAGCCCTAGGTAAAGGTTTCGGAAGTGGACGTATGCGGTCGTGCACTTGGAGGTGTGATCGTGCATATGGCCGCGCACCTCTAGAAGTGCACTGCGTTACTTGCGCGCTCAAGTGCGCGCTGGAGAGGGTCTCATGCGTGGTCGTGCATCTGGTTTAGCCTCCTGCTCAACTCTTTGTTTCTCCCATTAATTGCACTAAGAGTGGCTAACGGTTCGGTTCACACTGGCCCAGACCGGTGGAAACTAGACCATTTATTGTTTTGGAGTGCCGATCCCGGTAGCGGGACGGTTTGTCCTTTTGAAACCGGATGAATCACTACAAAAAAGGGCCGGAACCGGACCGGACCGGTTCGAAAAAAAAGAAGAAGAAGAAGAAGAAACCTGGCTGTTTAAAACTAGCCATTGGCAACGGCTCTATTGAGCTAATAGCCATTGTCCAACGGCCAAAAACGGCCATTTTCACCCATAACCACCCCTAACTATTTGTTTCCTATAAATACCCCATTATTTCATCATATATTTCACACAATTCATCTAATTCTCTCAAACTCTCTACAATATTGCTATTTTGCTACTTTGGCTATTTGTGTAAATTATACAATTTTGCTTCTTTATCAAGTTTGAATTGGAGTTGCTATCAAGTGAAGGTTCAAGTTTCAACTTCACCTCAATTATACGGTTATATTTGGTTGGTCATTACTACTTCCTACTCTTTTATTATATTTTTTTTCATATATTTATTTTATTTGCTATAATTATGTCTTAAAGAGGTTCAATTGGAACTAGTAGTGGGGGGCGGGCACGTGGTCGTTGGGGAAATAGGGGTAAAGGAATTGCTGATAGTTCTAGTCAACACATAGATGATTCTCAATATTATCATGATTTTAGCTCTAATAATCCACTTGATTCTCAACACATAGAAGCGCACTATAACTATGAAACTGGGGTTAATTTAGAAGAACCACATGAATTTCAAGCTAGTCCACCTGAAGTTCAGTCTGACTTGCCTCCTGTATCTCCTACTAGAGTCCCGGTTAAATGTAAGGACATATCTGAGGTGTGAAAATTTGCGCAAAAGAAAGTTGAAAGTTAGACGGTTTGTATGTGGTCTTTGTGGAATGGAGTTGACTTTTAAAACTGGGGGCAATGAAGGTGGGACGGGTAAAATTAGGACTCACTTAAGAAATAAACATCCTAAGGAATGGTCAATGCGGGCGGGGGTATTTATTTAGGAACCGAACATGGGGGAGTAGCACATGATGAATCCTAGGGTATCCAAACGAAAATTAACCAAACAACAGGAGGGATTCTTACTTGTGATAAAGAAAGGGATAGGGAAAATATTGCTAAACTAGTTGCAGTAGAGGGTTTACCTTATAGTTTTCCTTCTTCTATTGGTTTTGTTCATTATATTCAGGCTACATATAATCCTTCTTTTAAAGGTTTTCCAAGAACTACTGTTAAAAAAGATATTATTAAATTTAACAACGTAAATAGAGATTATTTGCGATATTTATTTGATAACTTTGACACTAGAGTATGCCTTACTAAGGATATGGGTCGTTCTACAAATAATTGTGATTATATTACAGTTACTATTGATTGGATAGATCCTGATTGGGTATTTCAAAAATGTATTATTGCTTATAAAGTTGTTGATGAATCACACACGGGTAATTATATTTCCAAAACAGTTTCATCAATTTGTCGTGCATATTATTTAACTAACAAAGTTTTTAGTATTACAGTAGATAATGCTACAAACAACACAGAAGCACTTAGGAACTTGAGACCTATTTTAAACCCCCCTTTTGAGGAATTTTTTAATGTTAGATGTGCATGTCATATTTACAATTTAGTAATAAAATATGGTCTTGACTTGTTTAACCACATTATTGAAATGGTGAAAGTAGCTATTGCTTTTATATTTAGAAATAAAATCAAGAAAGAAAAAGAGAATGGGAAAGAAAATGTATAGAATTAGGAATGCCGATTAGGAGAGTCCCAAAGGAAGTTTGTACTAGATGGAACACTTTATATGAAGCATTGACTATCGCTTATGAATATAGAGAGTCTATTACTCAAATGTATAATAAGCATTTTATGGAACTTTATCACTTTAAAGAGGACGATTGGAACCTTGTTCAACATTTCCTTCAGTTTTTAGAAAAATTCTATCATGCTACTTTAGAATTTTTCGGACAATATTATCCAACTACTCCTACCATGTTATATTATATAGCTGGAATATCTGAATTATTGAAATTACATAGGCAATACGAAGCATATAAAATGGCTTTAGAGGCTATAATTGAAATTTTTTAAAAATATTTTTTCCCAATTCCCCAGCTTTTTTACATTGCTTCTGTGTTGCATCCTGCTTTTAAACTTAAGTTAACTGAACGACTTATTAGAGAAATATATGCAAATTTAGAGATTAAACATGTTGAAATTGCGACTAATAAATATCCAAGTGTAGAACGTGCTTGTGCTAAAGTTCTTTCAGATATCGTGGTTGTTTTCGCAAAGTATAGAGCTTGGGCAGACAGTGCTACACCAACTGCACCAATACAGTCAACCTTTAAAGTTCTTCTCAAATGGGCAAAAGGCATGCGGGGATGAGCACTTTTGGAGGACTTGATCAAAAGTTTCTTTCAGAACAAGACGAGTACGGGGAGGAATACAGCGAGTTCCAAGTCTATTTAATTCAATATCCTAAGAAACTTACAAGTTTTTGAACTCATAATTTATTGGATTGTTGAAAGAATCAAGAATCGTAGTTTCTAATACTTACAAAAATGGCCCGAGATATATTAACAATTCAAGCTTCATTAGTTGCATCGGAGAGCGCTTTTAGTCAAGGAAGATTTCAAATTGAAGATCACAGACATTCGTTGAGAGAAGAGGCAATGGAGACAAGGGTTTTATTCAGGGATTGGATCAGAGCAGAGCGAAGAAACTTTGGATACCAGAACTTTCTCAGAAAAAAGACAAAGCATATCTCGATCAAATTTTGGGCGATGGAACAAGTGAAGAAGGGAGTCAAACAGGCAATGAAGAAGAAGATGAAGAAGAACAAGATGAAAATGATGAACCGGAGCAACAACAACCAGTTCCTAAATAAAAGCCTACGGCTATCTTTAAAATATTAGCCAATATGTTTAAAAGAATGTAATTTTCTACATTAGAATACACTACAATAAAATTGCTCCATATCTTGTAATTCCATCACAAGTTCACAACTCTTGTCTTCTTACTTTTTTTTAAAATTTATTATTTGCGCAAAAATACTACAGTTAATTACTAGTTTCTAATTGATTCAAATTTCAAGGTTTGAATATAATTTTAAACTTTAAAACTAATCCAAAGTTTGAAAAAAATATTACAAGTTTTTTAATTCTAAGTTTGAACTTTGAAACAAACTAAATATTTCAAATATATATACAATGTTAGTAATATTTTGTTGTTATATTTTCAAAAACTAAAAATTCTCTATCACTTTAAATGAAAGACAAATAAATAAATTACCGGCCCGGATCGGATCGGAGAAATGGGGCTACCGGTAGCCGGCACCAGTCACGGATCGACTTGCATCATATAGGACGGGCGGGCCCGGATTGGTAAGATCGGTTTGGTCCGGTCTTGAGGCCTTTTGGTAATGGACCGGACCGGAATCGGGAAAAAATTTCGGTCTATGACCGGACCGGACCACTAACCACCCTTAAATATTCGTCTATTGATCCCCGAACACGATCCCGACTTAATCCTTGGGCTTTTGCTTAGACTTCAAAGCTCTAAAATAGCTCGAATTAGCTCCATAACCTCTTCATAACTCGGAATCGCTCCTACAAGGCACAAAACACAAACTCAGTGCAAAATAGTACATTTAAAGCTCAAACACTAATAAAATGTAGTGAATTATAGTGCAAATGGTGACCAAAATATGCAATTATAGCCTACCATCAAGCCACCAGTAGCTCCAGTTGGAGGGCAGGCACCTGAGACGCCTATTACTGCACCAGCTCTCCAGGAGACTCTTGCCCATTTTTTAAGCACGTTCGGCACTTTAGCTCAGGCAGGGTTGATCCCACTTGCTCCAGCTATATCTCAGGCCAGGGGAGGAGCACGAGCTCCCCCCACCCATACCCCAGAGGTTGACCAGGTCCTAGCGGTTATATTAGTGCCGCCGGTCGCCCCAGTTCAGTCCGAGGTTAGGGCAGCAGTTTCTGAGGAGCAGCTCTAGCTCGAGAGGTACAAGAAGTAACACTCTCCTACTTTTAGTGGCTTGGCGTCAGAGGATGCCTAAGGTTTTCTTGAGGAATTCCACCATATCCTCCGTACTATGGGTATTGCAGAGTCTAGTAGAGTTGCTTTCACTATGTTCCAGCTTAGGGAAGCGGCTTATCAGTGGTGGCGAGCATATGAGTTGGGTAGTCCGGCCGAGGTACCTTCACTCACTTGGACTCAATTCTTGGATATGTTCTTGAGGGAGTATGTTCCCCAGATTCTCACAGATAATGACGCGTAGAGTTTGAGCAGTTGCGCCAGGGTTCTATGGCTGTGTGGGAGTATGCAGTCCGGTTTAGTGATTTGGCTACGCATGCACCAGCCTTGGTTGCTACTGTTAGAGAGTGGGTGCGTCAATTTATCGAGGGGCTCAAACCCAGTATCAGATTTAGCATGGTCCGAGAGTTGGAGATGGACATCGCATACCAACATGTAGTGGGAATTACTAGGAGATTGGGGGGTATGCTGACTCAGGGAGAGAGAAGAGGGAGGCCAAGAGGTCTTGAGATTCTGGCACATACAGTGGTACCCGTTCCCCAGTTACAGCTTGTCATGGTAGGGGCTATGTGAGTCGCTCTATTCATTCTGCACTTCCAGCTTCTAGTGGTATTCCGGCCACTCCTAGGCCTCAGGCTCCCTATTATGCATTGCCACTATCTAGTGCACCTCCTGCACGGGCTGCTTTCAGCGGTCAGTCTAGGAGATCAGGCCCGAGCCAGCCACAGCAGTCACGTCCCCCGAGTGCTTGTTTTGAGTATGGTGACACTAGTCATATGGTGAGGGATTGCCCCCAGACTTAGGAGGGGTGCACCTTCACAGACTACTCAGGCTCCGCGTATTCTACCGGGCCCTCATGCTTCTCAATCCATGGTCGCTGCACTTGTTGCCACCCCACCTGCGCAGCCAGCTAGAGGTGGAGGTTGAGCAGCTAGAGGTCGCCCTAGAGGGTGAGGCCATGCCAGATATAATGCTCTTCCTGCTAGGACAGAGGCAGTTGCATCCGACTCTATCATCACAGGTGTTATTCCGGTTTGTCATAGAGATGCATCAATCTTATTTGATCTAGGCTCCACTTATTCATATGTGTCATCTTATTTTACTTCGTATTTGGGCGTATCCCATGATTCTTTGAGTTCTCCTGTCTATGTGTCTACACCTATGGGAGATTCTATTTTTGTTGACCATATGTATCGGTCGTGTTTAGTTGTTATCGGTGGTTTTGAGACCAGAGCCGATTTATTATTGCTCAGTATGGTAGACTTTACTATTATTTTGGGCATGGACTGGTTATCGCCCTATCATGTATTCTTGATTGTCATGCCAAGGCGGTAACGTTGGCTATGCCAGGTCTATCGCGGTTAGGGTGGAGAGTTACTTTAAATTATGTTCCTAGCAGGTTTATTTCATTTCTAAAGGCTCAGCGGATGGTTGAGTAGGGGTGTGATGCGTATCTGGCATATGTGAGAGATGTCGGTGTTGATACTCCTGCTGTCGAGTCTGTTCCGGTAGTGAGGGATTATCCAAATGTATTCCCAGCGGATCTTCGCGGCATGCCGCTCGATAGGGATATCGACTTTGGTATTGATTTGTTACCGGGCACTCAGCCCATTTCTGTGACACCCTGCCATAGTAGAGTTGAAAGAGTTAAAGAAACAGTTGCATGAGTTGCTTGATAAGGGCTTCATTCGGCCCAGTGTGTCTCCTTGGGGTGCTCCATTCTTATTTGTAAAGAAGGACAGTTCTATGCGAATGTGTATTGATTATCGCAGTCGAACAAGGTTACAATGAAAACAAGTATTCATTGCCACGTATTGATGACTTATTTGATCAGTTTCAAGGTGCTAGAGTGTTCTCTAAGATCGACTTGCTTTCAGGCTATCATCAGTTGAAGATTCGGGAGCCAGATATCTCAAAGACTACCTTTAGGACTTGGTATGGACATTACGAGTTCCTTGTGATGTCTTTTGGGCTGACCAACGCCCCAGCAACATTCATGCACTTGATGAACAGTGTATTTCAACACTATCTTGACTCATTCATCATTGTGTTTATTATCGACATTCTGGTGTACTCCCAGAGCCAGGAGGATCATGAGCAGCACTTGAGGACTGTGCTTCAGACCTTGAAAGAAAAGAAGTTATATGCAAAATTTTTGAAGTGTGAATTCTAGCTAGATTCAGTGGCATTTTTGTGTCATGTAGTGTCGATTGAGGGGATCAAGGTAGATCTGAAGAAGATTGAAGCAGTACAGAGTTATCCCAGACCGTCCTCAGCTACGGAGACCGCATTTTTCTTGGGTTGGGGGAGGGGTATTACCGTCGATTCGTAGAGGGTTTCTCATCTATTGCAGCACCTATGACCAGGCTGACCCAGAAGGGTGCTCAATTCTGGTGGACCGAGGAGTGTGAGGAGAGCTTTCAAAAGCTCAAGATTGCTTTGACTACAAGCCCAGTGTTGGTATTGCCTATAGGTTCGGGGTCTTATACAATGTATTGTGATGCGTCGGGCATTAGTTTCGGTGAGGTGTTGATGCAGGACGGTAGGGTGATTGCCTACGCATCTACACGGTTTAAGGTGCATGAGAAGAACTATCATGTCCACGACCTCAAGTTAGCAGCTATTGTTCATGCCTTATAGATCTGGTGGCTCTATTTGTATGGTGTTCAATGTGAGGTCTACACCGATCATTGGAGTCTACAACATCTGTTCAAACAGAAGGATCTTAAGTTGCGGCAACGAAAGTGGTTAGATTTGCTTAAGGACTATGATATCACCATTCTATATCATCCCGGGTAGGCTAACATGGTGGCCGATGCCTTGAGTCGCAAGGCAAAAAGTTTGGGCAGCTTAGCATATCTACCGGTAGCAGAGAGGCCATTATCCTTGGATGTTCAGGCCTTGGCCAACCAGTTTGTTAGATTGGATGTTTCTGAGCCGAGCGAAGTTTTGGCTTGTGTGGTTTCTCGGCCTTCTCTTTATGATCGTATCAGAGAGCATCAGTATAACGACCCATATCTGCTTGTCCTCAAGGATACGGTTCAGTACGGCGATGCCAAGGAGGTCACTATTAGAGATTACGATGTATTATGGATGAAGGGCAGGCTATGTGTACCCAATGTAGATGGCTTGCATGAGTTGATTCTCCAAGAGACTCACCGTTCACAGTACTCCTTCATCCAGGTGCCACGAAGATGTATCAGGACCTGAGGCAGCATTACTGGTGGAGGAGAATGAAGAAGGATATAGTGGAGTATGTATCCTGGTGCCAAAATTGCCATTAGGTAAAGTATGAGCATTAGTGGCTAGGTGGATTGGTTCAGAAGCTAGAGGTTTCAGAGTGGAAATAAGAGCGGATTACTATGGATTTTGTCGTTGGGCTCCCGCGGACTCAGAGTAAGTTCGATGCAGTTTGGGTGATTGTGAGTAGATTGACCAAGTCAGCTTATTTCATTCCAGTGGTGACTACTTACTCTTCAAAGCAGCTGGCTCAGGTTTACATTCGTGAGATTATCAGGCTTTATGGCGTACCGGAATCTATCATCTCGGACCGGGGTACGCAGTTTACATCACGATTCTGGAGAGCCATACAGCATAAGTTGGGTACTTTGGTGGAGTTGAGTACAACATTTCACCCTCAGACGGATAGAAAGTCCGAGCGCACTATTCAGATATTGAAGGATATGCTTTGTGCGTGTGTGATGGATTTTGGGGGTTCTTGAGATCATTTCTTGCCGCTTGCGAAGTTTGCCTACAAAAAATTAGTTATCAGTCTAGCATTCAGATGGCCCCATATGAGGCTTTGAATGGTAGGCGGTGCCGCTCTCCGGTGGGTTGGTTTGAATCGGGTGAGGCTAGGCTATTGGGTATAGGCTTGGTTCATGATGCTTTGGAAAAAGGTTAAATTGATTCAGGATCTACTTTGTACAGCCCAATCCAAGCAGAAGAGTTATGCGAATCGAAAGGTTCGCGATGTTGCAATCATGGTTGGGGAGTGGGTCTTGCTCCGGGTTTCGCCCATGAAGGGTGTTATAAGGTTCGGGAGGAAGGGCAAGTTGAGCCCTAGGTATATCGGACCTTTTGAGATTCTTGAGATAGTTGGAGAGGTGGCCTACAGACTTGCACTACCACCTAGTCTAGCTGCAGTTTCATCCAGTGTTTCATGTTTCTATTCTCTGGAAGTATCACGACGATCCGTCTCATGAGTTAGACTTCAGCTCAGTCCAGTTTGACAAAGATCTATCTTATGTTGAGGAGCCGGTAGTCATTTTGGACTGGAAGGTCCGAAAGTTGAGGTTGAAGAACATTGCTTAAGTTAAGGTCTAGTGGAGGGGTCAGTCAGTTGAGGAGGCAACTTGGGAGACCGAGCATGATATGCCTAGCCGTTATCCTCATCTTTTCACCGCTTAAGGTATGTCTCTATACTCGTTTGAGGACGAACGTTTGTTTTAATATGGGGAGGATGTAACGACCCCACTGATCGTTTTGAGAGTACTAGCCCTGATCCCTTATTTATTGCTCCCTCTATTTTAGTCTGTGGTTACGTGACTTGCCGGGATGTTTAGTTTTGGTTTCGGGTGAGTTTCAGAGTGAAATGAGACACATAGTCCCTAAATTGGAAGTTTAAGTCATAGGAATTGATCGTAGTTTAACTTGTGTGAAGACGACTCCGGAATAAAGTTTTACGGTTTCAATAGGTCCGTATGGTGATTTTGATCTTAGGAGCGTGTTCGGACGTTGATTTGGAGGTCCGTAGGTCATTTCGGTGTGTTTTGAAGAAAAATAAAAATTGGTAGAATTTTGGGAAATTTGACCTGGAGTGAACTTTTTGATATCGGGGTCGGATCCTGATTCCAGAATTTGGAATAGGTCGTAATATCAATTATGACTTGTGTGCAAAATTTGGTGTCAGTCGGAATTATTTTGGTATGAATCGGTGTCGTTTTCGGAATTTGGAAGTTCATGAGGCTTTAATTGGGGTGCGATTTGTGTTTTGGATGTTGTTTGATGTGATTTGTGGCCTCGAGTCGGTCCATAATGTGTTTTGGAACTTGTTGGTATATTTGGACGGGGTCCCCCGATGTGAATCGGAAATCGGATCATTTTTGGACTTAGGGAATTTGCTGATGCTAGGCTGAAACTGGCGTCTTCGCACTTGCTGAGGGATTGGCCGCAAGTGCGGGCTCGCAAATGCGAGCCATTGGTCGCAGGAGCGGATTTGGACAAGCCTAGCTAGGAATGCAGGTGCGATCATCTGTCCGTAGGAGCGGACGCGCGGATGCTGAAGCTTCCCTTGCAGAAGCAGAACTAGGGAAACAACCTTGGGGCTTGATCGCATGTGCGATCCTTTCTCTGCAGAAGCAGTCTCGCAGATGCGAGGCCTCATCCACAGAAGCGGATGCCCTGGGCTTAAGTTGGGACCATTCCTGGGATGGATTTTCCGTAGGTGCAGCGTCGCAGAAGTGACCCAAAGGCCGCAAATGTGGAAGTTGCTGGGCGGAAAAGGGAAAAAATCGAGGGTTTGATTTCGTTTTCACTTTGGATCTTTGAGAGCTCAAATTGAGGCGAGATTTTGAGGGATTTCAGAGGTAGCATTTGGCTATAGATTCTTGACTCATTTTTGATTAATTTTCATGAATCTACTATTAGTTACACCTTTTAATTGTTATTTTGGAGTTTAAAATTGGGAAAAAGTGTAGAAGTTCTTAGACCAAGTTTTTGGGTTTTGAATGGCTAAATGAGGTCGGATTTGGATAATTCTTGTATGGTTGGACTCGATATTAAATGGGTGTTCGGATTTTATAATTTTGGTCGGGTTCTGAGACGTGGACTCGAGTTGACCTTTTTGGGTCGATTCTCTAATTCTTTGCTAAAATCATTATTTAATTAGTTAAACTAGTTTCCTATTGTTATATTTCTAGTATGAAATTATTTTGGCTAGATTCGAGCCATTCGGAATTGGAAAATCGAGGGAAAGGCCTTCTAATTCATTGATTGAGCGTAGTTTGAGGTAAGTGACTTGTCTAACCTTGTGTGGGTGAAATTCCCAAAGAATTTGGTATTTTGGTGATAACTTGTGATATGTGAAGGCCGTGTACGCGAGGTGACAAGTGCGTACACGGGCTAATTGTTGAAATATCGGGTTTTGCTACGTAGTTTCCCTTTCATGCCTTAATTGAGTTACTTTAGCACGTTATAGTCATCATGTTTAGCATAATTTCATATGTCTACTTGTCTTAACTCCCAATTGCAACTTGTATTACATGTTTAGTTGAATTACTTGCTTTTTCTTGATTTCCGCACTCATTACTTAACTGTGGATTTCCTTACTTGAAATTGCTATCCTTGAAATATCTTGATGTTGAGTTTGTGTTGAATTGCAAGGCCGTAGTTCTTTTGAGACAAGGTGTAAGTTGTGAAATATCATTTACTTAGTTGTTGTGTCTTGGCTTTCGTGTTATTGTTGAGGTGGTTATTTGGTTGTTTGCACGAGGTTTCTGCCCTGTAGTTGTTTTTGCTGCACGAGGTTTCTGTCGTGCCGTTGTGATTATTGATACACATGCGGTGGTATAAGTTCTAGGTATTGAAACACATATGGTGAGATAAGGTGGGTTTGATAAACGTGGCTAGTAGGGGAACTACCAGAAGCCATGAAGTGTGATAACGCGGACTAAAATACTGGGTGCTATTTTGGGAAAATAATTTTTAAAACTAAATGAAAAGGATCCCGCGTAGATATAAGGAAAGTGAGTTGTTTTATATTTTGGAACTACGAGGCGGTACCTTGGGAGTGCCCCTGTTGATCTTCTCTAATTGCTTTATTGTTTGGTTATTATTTTCTTAACATGTAAAATCCTTGTTTTTCTTTCGTGGTTTAATTTGCTTCCTTGATTCCGTGTTGTTACTTTTCGTAAATCCTTTACTGTTTCGCTTCCCTGTTATTTCATTATGTCATTATAAATTCTGTCTTGTTTCTTATTTTCACCAGTAGGGCCTTGACCTGACCTCGTCACTACTCTACCGAGGTTAGGCTTGGCACTTACTGGGTACCGTTGTGGTATACTCATACTATGCTTCTGCACATGTTTTTGTGCAGATCCAGGTACATCCTATCAGCCTTGATATTAGTGCGTTGTGTTGCTATTTTGGAGACTTCAACGTACACCTGCCCGCGTCCGCAGGCCTCGGAGTCCCCTTATATCCTGTTCTTTTCTTGCTCCCTTATATTTTTGTAGACAGTGATGTATAGGAGCGTTCTGTACTGTATCTAGAGCTTGTGATTTATACTTCACCAGGTTTTGGGTGATGTACATGTTGGAAATCCGCAACCAAATATATATATATATATATATATATATATATATATATATATATATATATATATATATATATATATGTGTGTGTGTGTGTGTGTGTGGATATTTTGAGATTTAAATTATTTTTATTTCGGTTATTCCGCATGTTACCTAGTCTTAGAGACTAGGTGCCGTCACGACCTCCTATGGAGAGAAATTGGGGTCGTGACACATATGCAAAAAAGGGAATGCTCGTGCAAACAATTTCAAGTGGATGAGATTCTTTTTCCACATGCTATGGCAGAATTGGACTACACACATGTAGAAGCACCCAAATATTGTTTTGCCTAATACACCAAGGAATACTTAGAAGACATGTGAAGTACCAGTTAATCCACTGCCAAATGAGACTATATTGGAACTTCCAACAGAGGTATTAGATAATGTGGTCCTACCACCGATAGTTAAGGGAAAATCAGAAAGACCGACGAAGTCGCGACGCAAGGGACTTTATGAATATCTGTATACTGAAATAGTTACAGGTGGACTGTGTGGAATATAAGGACACAACAGAAGAACATACAGGAATGCTCGAGACAACTAGTAGATGTTGCTATAATGATTTAGTGTTTTGTAACTTTTTTCCTTGTGAATGTTACAATTAGAATATTGGAAAAATAATGAAATTTGCAATCAGATTCTCTCTTATGTATGAACAAAGACACTACTTTTTGTCGTAATGAAAGTATTGGCAGAAGTTTTATTCCAAATACTATTAAATTGATATTTGTATCCTTTAAGCCGTTATTCTGCTTGGCAAACATTGTGCATGTATAAAAATATGTTTATCCAATATAGACTGTCACTATATAAAAAAAATACAAATAGACTGTCACTATATAAAAAGATATACAAAATAGACTGTCACTATACAAAATATATAAAAAATACTGTCACTATATAAAAAATATACAAAATAGACTGTCACTATATAAAAAATATACAAAATAGACTGTCACTATATAATTTGTATACAAAATAGACCGTCACTATACAATTTATATACAAATATACCGTCACTATACAAAAATATATAAAATCAATGTCACAATACCAAAAAGACCATCATTATACAAAAAATATAAAAAAATAGATGTCGCTATACAAAATATATACAAAAAACTGTCACTATACAAAAATTATACTAAATAGACTATCTCTATACAATTTATATATAATAGACTGTCACGATATAAAAAATATACTAAATAGACCGTCACTATACAAAATAGACTGTCACTATACCAAAAATATACAAAATAAACTGTCACTATACAGTTTATATACAGTTTAGCTGCCTCCAAAGCTTCATTCACAAACTGCCTATGACAACCTAGCAACACCAGCTAAATTTACAAAACCTGTCGAAACAGATTAAAACTGTAGAAGTTACAAAGTTAAAACTGTAGATATTGCAAAACTACACAAAGTTTGAAACTTTCAAAATTTCACTATTAACTGAAAACAAACAAGTCGCGATTAAAAGTAATATTCAACATTAGCATTTCAAACATATTGTTCAAAAACATCCCAAACAAAAAGCATAAAACGTGATATAATTATGCAACTGTATCCAATCATAAGACAATATCAGAACCAAACTACTTCATCTTAAACTACATGTGAATTTTCTGGTAAACTATCCCAAACTACTTCATCTTAAACTACATGTGAATTTTCTGGTAAACTATCCCAAACTACTTCATTTTGCCCTTCAACTTGCCCTTTTTCTTGATATCCTTCAATGTCTCGTCATCACCAACGGCATGCGACTTGCCCTTTTTCTTGTTATCCTTCAAAGACTTGTCATCACCAACGACACGCGACTTGCCTTATTTCTTGTTATCCTTAAAAGCCTCGTCATCACCAATGACATGCGACTTGTCCTTTTTTGTTAGATCCTTCGATCTGCCAGTAGACTCGTCATCACTAACTGCACGTGCTCTTTGTTTCTTCACTCCATAATCCCATAGCAGTATACCATATCGGTTCCATATCCCACCAATATCAATAGCTTTAGGAATACTGCTGCTATGAATGATGTACTCAGCAAATGTGTCACGACCCAATTCTCTTATAGGGCGTGATAGTGCCCAGCACCACCGCTAGGCAAGCCAACAGTGAACTAACCACATGATTTCACCTTTTAATAGATTCCCAAGTAATTAAAGTTTCCTTAATTTAAAAGATTTAAGGAGCAACAGGTTTAAAATAAATAAAACGAGAGCAGCTGAGTGCAATCATAACCATAGAAATAATCCAAAACCACAAGCCTACTAGTGTATGCCAAGACCTGGTGTCACAAGTGTATGAGCAACTAGTAGAATATACAAAACTCTAACTACTGTCTGAATATAAAATAGATAGAACATAAGTAAAAAGGAGAGAATCTAGGGGCTGCAGAACGGCTCAGGAAGCAGCTCATCACTAGGCCTCGGGAAATCTGGGATGCGCGCCGGTAGGACCGCCAAATGGACCTGCCTCAGATCCTCCACAGTCAGTGCAGAAGTGTAGCGTGAGTATATAAACAATATATACCCAGCAAGTATCAAGTCTAACCTCGAAGAAGTAGTGACGAGTGGTCGACTTCGACACTTACTATGGGCTAACAATATGAATACAAGAATTTCTAATTAAACATGGGTGATGTAAATAATAAATAATAACTCATTAACAAGTAGGAGCAAATAATTCTTTCAAAGTTTTAATAATTCCAAATAAATCACTTTCTTTACAAGTCGTAATCTTACAAGCCACAACATAATATAAGGTATGATTAGGCAACAAGTATTATTAAGCACGATTTATGCCGAGGCCATACGGACTGATCCAGAATAATGTGTATACTGTTGAGGGTCGAGCGGCACGAACCATATATATATCTATCTACTACCGAGGCTTTTGGCTCGCGCCACAAGACGAGAGGATACTTTATAAGCATTTGACTTAACCGTTATTAAAGGCTAATACACAATGTAACACAAATTCCATTAACCGTCTTTCATGATTTAATCAACAAGTTCCAATATAATTTAGGCATTTTAATTAACAGGTAAGGTGCAAACATTTCAAGTAATTCATGATTTGGGTCCTAAAACTACCCTGACATAAGCATAATTAGTAACTACGCACGGACTCTCTTCACCTCGTACGTACATAGCCCCTACAATTAGAAACAACATTAATTTAATCACCTACGAGAAGAATTCCCTCTTACAAGGTTAGGCAAGAGACTTACCTCGTCTTGAAACTCACTTTCTAGCCTCACATTCATTCTAAAGCCTCAACTCGGTGTCAAACAATTCGAAACTGTCGAATGTTGTATAAATCAATCAATATATGTTCAAAAGTTTATATTCTAACTATTATCATTCAACCCCGATTGAAGGATTCCTAAAATTCACCACGGGCATTCTGAAAATTTTTGCAGAAAGTCGTTACCCATAATCTCACGATCTCAAACATATAATTTTTACTAAATTCCAAACCGCTTTCGTGGTTAAATCCCACTTTTATCAAAACCTAGGTTTTTCATCTAAACCTATGATTTTACAAATTTTACATGTTAAATCTACCCATAATTTATGTGTTTAGCTCACATTGTATAGAAATTACTTACCTCAACGTGATAGGTAAAAACCCCTCTCTAAGAGCTCCAAAAATCGCCCAAGGAATGAAATAAATGACCTAAAATGGCTGAGTCCCGACATTAAATGAGGGTTCTGCCAAGCAGAACTTCCGCATTTGTGGTTACTGGGCTACATTTGCGATACCACTTCTGTGGCACTAGGCTCGCTTCTGTGGAACTCCACAGGCCTAGCGTAGGCCGCATCCGTGGATGGGCTTCCACTTTTGCGGTCTCGCTTCTACGACTCTCATCGCAGAAGCGGGGTCGCTTCTAAGCTCATCTCTTCGCTTCTGCGGACCACTGGCCAAGGCTCCATAGCCGCTTCTGCGGCCAAAAAGACGCATCTGTGGGCTCGCACCTGCAGCCAAAAGCTCGCAGGTGCGAGCACACCTAAATTAGGGCACCAGTAACCCTTTTGAGTATTAATTCAATCCACGCTTCTCTGAATAGCGTCCGGGGTCCCCGAAGCCCCGTCAAATCATACCAATAAGGTTGAAATCATAAAGAGGACTTGCTCGCACCCTCGGAACGCGGAAAACAACATTAAAACTAAGAATCGCAACCCAAAACCAATAGGATCAACTTATGAACTTCAAGTTCTTCCAACTTACTCCGAACGCGTCGAAACATACTTAAACTACTCGGAATGACATAAAATTCTGCGTGCAAGTCTTAAATCACCATACTGAACTATTTCAAGGCTCGAAATCCTAAACGGACCTCGACAACTCCAACTCCTACTTCAAAACAAATTTAAACAACTCTAAAACCTTCAATATACCAACTTTCACTATTAAGGGCCGAAACGCTCCCGCGTTATCCAAAACCCGATTCGAACTTACGCCCAAGTTCAAAATTATTATATGAACCTACTGGAACCATCAGATCCCGATTCCGAGGTCATTTACTAAAAATGTTGAATAAAGTCAAACTTAGCCCTTTTTGCCAACCTTAAGCAACCAAGTGTTCTGATTTCAACCCGAACCCTTTCAACTCCCAAACTAACCATTCCCACAAGTTATAAAATAGTAAAAGCCCATATGGGGAGTCTTATTTGGGGGAACAGGGTTATAGAAAACAAAACAACCGGTTGGGTCGTTACAAAATGCAGCAATATAAACACCACAGTCACTACATACAAGGTAGCACATAAATGTTGAATAAGTTAGTATAATATCCAAATAGGAATTCACGTACAAAAATAAATAAGAATCAGAAATATTCAATAATATTACGTCCAACGACATGAATCTTAAAAGGATCAATGGCGGGAATTCCCATAGAATTCTCCTTTGTGTCCCAAAAACCAATACGATGAAGGAAATATAGGAGCAACACTGAGTATGGCTCAATTGATCTCCGAACTACACTATTCTGCCGTGCGCAACTCATGGAATCGTATACATAAATGCGCAGATCTTTGAATGACAATCTCGCCAATATCCAATGCCACTTATCAGACAGATTTATACGGAAAAGGACTTCATCAATAGTACACCAAGGAACGTTACATCTTATAAAATACCCAAGTATATACTCAACAATTGGATATGTTTTAGTAAATCAAATTCATGTCTCTATTTTTCTCCAAAAACTATTTGTAAAAATTCCAAATCAAGCAGTTAAACCAATAGTTGGTAGTTGTGAATCTTAATGGAACATCAGCACCGTACTTCTCTTTCTTTCTCAAATAGTAAAAAGTAACATCAATATGCTGAAATATGAAGAATAAACACACATGGTCAGAAAATTACATTATGTTAAAACTAAAATGTATATTTTATGCATAAACCGATTATACATTTTACGGAAGATATCGCAAATACATAAAAGAAACTCTTCCAAGTTGATACTATATTTTCTATTGCCATTATTGTTCTAGTCCTTTCTTCTACCTACTATCCAAGGGTTACCAAGTCCCATTTCTCATTTTATTACAGATAGAATCTATCTGTAATTACAACATGGATAAGAGAAAATAAATGGCATTTATTCTAACAAATTAATATCAATATGCTAAAATTATGAAGAACCACTATAGTGTTGACTTAATGAATCACACAGGGGTAGGCAGGGATATGCAAATGTGAAGAACTATTTTTTTCTCCAATATCATCAACTCCAAGTTCAAAGATTTTATTTGGCTCATTGCTAATCTCTGTATAAACGCCGTCACTGATGAATCATGATAAAAAGATATGATTCATAACATGAAACAAGAAAAATAAACAAGAAAAAAAAAGAAGAAAAAATTGAAACATAAAACTTATGGCGCATTAGTCCTTAAGCCTTTATCGATGAAATTGTTCCACTTACACAGTATTCTAAAATCAACAAGATTGTCAACATTTCCCTGAAAAGGATACTTTATATTGAAGATGGACTTATTTGGCTTATTTGTCAAGCTGGGTTTCTTTGACTTAATTGGCTTATTTAAAGCAACTTGGATGGTGCCACCAGAGTCAAATGTGTTCCTAAACGATGACTTCATGACCCCTGCTGGTTTCCTTTCTATGGGGATCATTTTAGGTGTGTCATGATCAACAACAACTATATGATCTTCCTCCATTGCAGCAATATTTTTCTCCACTCCTAAAAAATCACCATGTACAATATTTTGATCAAAATACTTTTAGGTGATTGCAGTTATTTGAGCCTCGGCATCGCTAGTCCAGCCATTGCCGTCACCAACTTCCTCACAACTATATTTACCAACAACTTGTACAGAATCCTCCACCAAAACCCCCATATTAGCAGTATTTTTCTTTACTTCTGCAATATTAACTACACTATCACCATCTACATCATATTTGTCATAAAACTTCTAGGTGATTGCAGTGATTTCAGGCTCGGCATCCTTAATCCTGGCTTCGTCACCACACCCTCCATAACATCAACAATTTTCTCTAGAATTACATTAGTGCCAACATTTTTCTTTATAACTTCGTCACTGCCAATATTTTTCTCCATAACTTCCTCACTACCAAAATTATTCTCTGCAACTTCCTTATCACCAAAATAATCATTATGAATATCACCAGTATCATGATAGCCATGACTATCATGATGGTCATCTTCTTTTCGATCACTCTGTTCAGGAAAAATATACAAAAAGTTATCAAAATTATAGTAACAGGTAAAAATAACAAATAAGCATAGTCATGAGAATACATTTGAAGCATCGCGTTCACCTAGAGCTTTAAAAACCTTTTCAAATGAGGAAATAATTAAATTCTCCAAAGATGAAACTTTGTCATTTACCTACAAAAGAAAAAGTGAAACCGAATATCAATTGAGTTGTTAGACTGCTCAAAACTGTAACGACTTGATCGGTCGTTTTGAGCTATATCGCATCGTTCGGCGGTTTGAGGCCTCGAGTACCTTCACTTCATGTTTTATGACTTGTACGCATGATCGAAATTGAATTCCGGGAAGTTCGGAGTGGTTACGGAAGGAAAATTATCTTGTCGGAAGCTTTAAGTTGGAAGAGTTGACCAAGGTTTGACTTTTGATTAAACAACCTCGAAATTGGGATTTGAAGATTCCAATAGGTTCATATGATGATTTCGGATGCGGGCGTATGTATCGGACCGCCAGGGAACATTTAGAAGCTTGTTGTGGAAAACTGGCATTTTTAAGGTTTTAGAATTTCTTAAGTTTAAATTGAAGTGAACGTTGGTGTTATCAATATCTGTTTGGAGTTCCGAGCCTTGGAACAGGTTCGTATCATGATTTGTGACTTATACGTAAAGCTTGGCATTATTCCAGAATGTTTAAGTATAATTCGGATGCGTTCGACGCAGTTTGAATGTTTGAAAGTTTAAAGAAAGGTTTCGATCATCAATTCATAATTTTGATATTGTTTGGCATGGTTTGAGACTTCGACTAAGTCCGTATCATGTTTTGGGATGTGTTGGTATGTTTGGATTGGTCCGGAGGGCCTCGGGTGTGAATCGGATTGGAAACGGATCAAGTTTGGACTTGAAAGAATTGTTGAGGCAGCTGAGATCTAGTGCAATCGCACCTGCATGTAAAGGGCCGCAGGTGCGAGCTCGCATAAGCGGCCAAAGGGGTCACAGAAGCGGAGGGGAGTGAGGTGGGCTGGATTCGCAAGTGCGAGGAATCCACCGCACATGCGAGCTCGCAGGTGCAGGGTTGTTAGTTGTAGAAGCGAAATAGAGGGAGGAGAGGCATTTCCACAGAAGCGGAGGAATGGGTGCAGGTACGAAAGCTTGCCTGCAGATGCAGAGGAGGGGAGGCCTTAAGGGAACCGCGGAAGCGAAATTTTGGACGCACCTGCGGGACCGCAGGTCCGATGATCGCTAGGCAGAGTGCCTTGTTAAGTACGTAGGTTTGGCTCATTTTCATTTCACTTCTTCCATGGGAGCCAGCCTTGGAGCAATTTTGGAGCGCTATTTTCATCGTCTATCATGAGGTAAGTAATTTCTACAAGTTGTGAGTTAAATATACGAATTTGGGCTTGTAAATACATGAAAATTATGGAAATTTTGGAATTTTAAGAGAAAAATCTAGAAATTGGTAAGTAAGACGAGAGAAAGAATCCAAAAAAGTCATTTCGGATTTTGACCATGATTTTGGAAGTGAAGTTAGGAATAAGATATGTATTTGAGTTCGTAATGTTATGCGTAGTGATTTTCTTCAAGAATTTTTGGAATCTGGGCACGTGGACCTGAAGGTTGACTTTATTGACTTTTCGAGCGGTGTTAGGAATTGCTATAAATTAACTAATTATGATGTTGGAGTATATTTTTATTGGTTTTCATGATTGATTGACTAGTTTAGATCGATGGCATTTGGTTCGAGGTGTAAGAGAGGTGTTGGAGCCAGTTATGGAACTTCGGAACAAGGTAAGTCTCCTGTCTAACCCTGTGAGGTGAAATTTACTCGTAGCTGTTATATTCTTATGTGTTAAATGTTGTGGGAGCTACGCACTTATGAGGTGACGAGTGTCCGTGCGTATGCAAGAATTCCTAATTATGTCCAATAGACTTAAGTTCATGCCACGCTATAATTGTACTATTTGAGTTATCTTTGCTCGTCTAATTCCTTTATTTCACATTACGACTTGAGACTAGACTTGCATAGGGTGATAGACTCGCTATTGTAGAGATGTGACGAGCTACCTGATAATCTGTGGAACAATTGTGTTTCCCTTAAGAATTCCTCTCGCGTTGTGCGTTTTCATTAAAAAGCTTCTCTAAATTTCATAACTCACACGTATCTTCATGAGTGGGGGTCAAGGACCCGTTAAAACTTCTTATTCTAATGGGATCGGGTTGTTTGCCTCGGCAGTATCATGTTCTCATAGGAATGCACCATTCGCCTCGGCAATATAATAGATGCACCTATGGTTCGTGCCGTTTGACCCTCGGCAGTGCATACATTATTATGGGATCGGGTCATACGCTTCGGCATTTCTATAATTAGTCATATGGGATCAGGCCGTTCACCTCGGCAGCGTCGTGCGTAGTATTTGGCAAGAAGCCATCATATCCGTGCGTTTTCCTAATTTGAGTTATGACGATCTATCTGCTAGGGACCATATTCCATATATACTCCGGTTGAGGAGAGACTGATAATTTAGGGCCTGAGTTTACTGCTCAGATGATGATCATACCACATGCTTAAATTTGTTTACACTTTTTTTACCATGCCTCGCACTTGCTTACTTTCTGTTGTACTTGATTTATTATACCACTAGTAAGTGCCGATGTCGACCCCTCGTCACTACTTTTCTGCGGTTAGCCTAGATACTTATTGGATACGCATTGATTTACCTACTCATGCTAAACTTGCTGCACTTTGTGTGCAGGTATATATATGTCTTGTGGCTTTTGGGGCGCAAAGGCGCGGCTATTGCGTGGACTTCACGGTGAGCTGCATTTCATGTTACATTATCCTGTCTATTTTGTACTCCAGACATATGTTGTATTGTTATTGTACTTTCTAGTAGATGCTCATGCACTTGTGACATCGGGTTTTAGGGGTTCCTAGTGGATGTTCATTATTGTCGTTCACGTAATTAATATCATTTTACCTTGTAATTTATACTTTCCACGGAAATTTATAAAGAGAATTCACGGGCTCCTACGAGTACCTGATGTTTATTTTATTTATTTAATGGGATTTATGATTTCAAAATTTTTAATATGAGTATTAAGTCGATAATTCATTGTCGGCTTGCCTGATGGCGACGTTGGGCGCCATCACATACTTTAGGGGATTTTGGGATATGTTGGTATGATTGGATGGGTCGGGGGGG
>MCJB01051443.1:0-18221 GCA_002018475.1 Nicotiana obtusifolia | reverse complement strand
ATATATATATATATATATATATATATATATATATATATATATATATATATATATATATATATATATATATTTTGATTGCAATGTGTTCAAAGTATTTTTACATTTTCAGCATACAATCTTGCTCAACCGTAAAGCCACTAAAGCACTGATTTTAGGCCCCTAAAAAGTTAAGGCCCCAAAATAAAATTTTATATATATATATATATATATATATATATATATATTTGTCGATTTTTATCAACCAAGACTTCCATATTTTCAAAGTTTATACAATATACTATTTTAAAATACGTAATGTGTTATTACGGTTGAAAATGGTAGGCAATTATTTTCATAGCTACTTCCTATCTATTAATTTGAGTGCCTGCATGAATTACTAAAAAATTGGTTCTTTATCGTGTTCTTTAAGCGAAAAATAAACAAGCAATAAAATGAACATAGTGATTTTTTACGTGGAAAATCACCTGGCTCAAAGGTGCAAAAATCACGACCTACCAAGTAGGATTTTCAGCTCCAACTCTACTAGAACAATGACCCAAAATTGATCAATTACAATGCTGTATTAGATATTCTCCGGTACTCCTACTACTCCTATTTGATTCACAAGTAACTCTAACTTGTAAAACCAAACACTCACTCCAACTCACTAATTGCTTATAACACTTGATTACAACTTAATTTCCTAAAATACATTTACTGGACTAACTCGAGAAGAGTACAAGACAAATACTCAACACAAGTGAACCACTTTATGACTCTGTTGTTGATGTGTAAAAGGATAGTTCAGAAGTCCAAACTCAATCCTATTTAAACACGAATTGAGATCTTCTAGGAGTCCTATTCATAGTCAGCTTGCTCTTTGATAGGACTACTACTATTCCAAGGATTTCACAAGCTTTGGGACTTTTATCTCTGACGGACTTATCCATATCTTCTTGAGCAACGACCCTTATCACTTACATCAGTCATCTTCCACCAAACTCAGACCTGGTAACTTTGAGATAAAGTTACACTGTCTTGTACAAACGTACAAGTATCAATCATGAGGAGTTGATCCTTTAACATGAGAAGCTGGTTCTTCACAACAGTTAACCAACTATATTGCGGACCTAGTTCTTTGAGTAATTAGTCAAATTTTGTTAATCGTCAAAACTTCAATGCTCAACACTATCTTAATTTTGTCTCATGCATTTGAACTTGAATCATTCTTCTTTATAACTTCGGTGTTGTAAGATTTTGTTTTCAATTCATTGAATGTCTTTTTAAATATTTTCAAGCTCAAGCTAACTATATTATTAAACGATTAGATTAGAAAATATGCTACCTTGTAGCCTGTTTCCTCCTAAAAGCTTGGCCAAACACCTCAATTTCTTTAAAATGTATTTTTTTTGGGGGGGAAATATTTTTGCCCTTGGAGAAGCTTGGTCAAACAAGCTATTAACTTTAAATATCTTTTGAAGCATAATGATATATGAAATTGATGGTTTTACCAATTATTGGAATTAAAAGTGCGATGAAAATTGTCATAGAGCCTTCAGATTCCTCTCTCATTCCCTTCTTCTTCCTCACTCTCGTCATTACCTTATTTACTCTCACTTACCCTTTCTTGATCCTCTCCCTCATATTTAGAAACCTCCTCTTCTTCACTCAGGTTTTCTTCTTCTGCAGAATTATTAGCCTGTTCACCTATCTTATCCTCTGTATCACTATCCTTCTCATCTTCAGATACTCCCTCTTTCTCACTCTTTCTTTCTTTATTGACTATGTTTTGAGCTTCATGTTCCTCATGACTGGTCATAGCTTCTTCTTCCTTCTCACCTTCATCATTTTCCTCATCGTTAGTCCAGCTAAAATTAAGGCCATCAGACGCCTCCTTTTGTATTGGTACTGTACATCCTTCCCCCTCAACCATGTATGTTCTTTCCCAAGTTAAGGCCGTTGTATCTACCTCCTTTACCAAGTCCCATGTATGTTCTTCTACCATGAATTTCCTTACTAGTGGCTTCTCACTCGTAGATGGAAGAATATCTAGGTGCAACATCAATAGGAGAAGCCAAAGCATTTAACTTGGAAGTAGAATGTGATACCTGATCAATAGTGTCTATATCTGATTCCCCCTGAATCATAGATTCCTGACTCCAGAGTCATATTGCGTAGTAGTCTCAGGCACTTTCTTGACAGATTTTCTTGAAGTTGCTTTGACCTTTGCCGTCACAGAGATATGTTTCGTAGGAAGCTAAGGTGCATGAGTAGTGGCTTTTGAAGGAGGAGTTGCGATGGAGACGGGAATAACAGGAACAGGAGCAGTAGGAGTAGGGAATGATGAGGTAGATATAGTGGAGGATATTGATGGAGAAGGAACAGGTGTAGATATGGGTTCTCTTGAAGGCTTGACATTTTTCTTTGATTTGGGCTTCAACATTTTGGGTTTTGCTTCACCCATGGCTGAGATTTAGCTTTAGAGAGTGTTTGACTGGCTTTAGGCATGGTGATCAGATGAGAACCTCAAAGAAGAGAATGGAAGGGTTAGTTCTTGATACTTGCTCTCGATTTTTGCTTAGGATTTGACAGAAACAGTGGGGTTAGAGAAGCTGATCATAAGGGCCTTTTAAAGGCGTTACTCCTGATTTGACTGGAAGAGAGAAGGTGATCGAATTTGAGTTCTAACGGGACTCTTATAACGGTTACTTTGAGTGTATGGTTTTCAGGAGTAATTGATCTCTAATTACACAAGGATTCCCCCTTACTCTTTGACTAGAAGACGACTAGAAGTGATGCCAACTGAATTAAAAGTCTGAGTATATCAGTAATTTTAGAATATAAGTTCTAGTGACTTAAGAAGTCTGGTTCATTTATGCAATAAAGCTTCAGCACTTCATAATAGTATCATGCAACACAGTTATTAGCCACACTTTCTATCTGAGTGTGTGAGCTTAATACAAGCACAACCTGAATCAAACACATTGTACTTAAATATCTACATCTTATTATATTTTTTCTAACCAATCACTGGGAGTCAACTTAGTGGGAGGAGTTGATTAGACCTAGTTCTAATCTATTCCTTTCAAAGTGATCCCTACTCAGAGCTTTAGTAAAAATATCAGCAATTTGATCTTCAGTTTTACAAAAGTTAATTGAGATATTCCCCTTTTCAATATTGTTTCTGAGAAAGTGATGTCTAATGTCAATGTGCTTGGTTCTTTTATGCTGACATGGATTTTTTACAATGTTTATAGCACTGGTATTATCACAAAAAATGGGAACACAATCAACAAATATACCATAGTCCCTTAGCTGTTGTCTTATCCAGAGTAACTGAGTACAACATGATGCTGCTGCCATATATTCAGCCTCAGCTGTAGATAATGCCACTGATTTTTGCTTCTTGGTTCCCGAAGACACCAGACAAGAATCTAGAGAATGTGCTGTTCCTGAAGTACTTTTCCTGTCATCATAAAAACCCGCATAGTCAGCATCAGCATAACCAACTAGATCAAAGTTGTACCCTCTGGGATACCATAGACAAATGTCAGGGGTCGCCTTGAGATATCTTAGTATTCTTTTGACAGCCTTCAGGTGGGATTCCATGGGATTTTCCTGAAATCTTGCACATAATCCCACACTAAGAACTATATCAGGCCTACTTGCTGTGAGGTACAATAGTGACCCAATCATTCCTCTATATAGTTTCTGTTTCACACTTCTCCCTTCTTCATCAAGGTCCAGCTTTGTTTCGATGGCAGGGTTATCAATAGACTTGGACGATTCCATGTTTCCTCAGTAAATCTTTGATATATTTCTGCAGATGTATCATGGTTCCAATAGATGTTTGCTTGATTTGTAATGCCAGAAAGAAGTTCAGTTCACCCATCATGCTCATTTCGAACTCATTCCCCATCATCTTAGCAAATTCCTCGCACATTGCTTCATTGGTAGCCCAAAGATAATATCATCCACATACACTTGTACAATCAGGATATTCCTCCATTTACTCCTCAGAAATAGAGTGTTGTCCACCTTTCCTCTTACAAAGTTATTAGCTAAGAGGAATTTTGAGAGTCTTTCATACCAAGCTCAGGAGCCTGTTTCTGACCATAATGAGCTTTATCCAGTTTGAACACATGGTCAGAAAATTCTTCACTTTCAAATCCAGGAGGTTATTTGACAAACACTTCCACCTTTAGGTACCCATTCAAAAAGACACTCTTTACATCCATTTGGTATCAAGTGAATTCCATGTGGGCAGCAAAGGCTATCAACATTCTTATATCCTCCATTCTAGCTACAGCTGCACAAGTCTCATCATAGTCAATTCCCTCCTCTTGATTGTATCCTTGAACCAGCAGCCTGGATTTGTTCCTTATGATATTTCGTTGTTCATCCAACTTGCTTCGGAACACCCATCTGGTACCTATGACTGTTTTGTTCTTGGATTTCTATACTAGGTGCTAGACCTTGCTTCTCTCAAACTGAATCAACTCCTCTTGTATGGCTAGGATCCAGTCTGGATCCTCTAGAGCTTTTTTGATGGTCTTACGTTCAACCTGTGAGAAAATGTTGTAAGTGCACATAGATTTCTTAGAGAAGACCTGGTTTGCACCCCTGTATTTGGATCAAAGACGATATTTTCAAAAGGGTGTGAGCTTTGATGTTTCCATGATCTGGTCTGCATACCTAGAGAAGATTCACCTGAGGAGTGATCCAAGGGAACAGGTTCAGTGGGCGTGGCTTCATTATTCTGTTCAGCAGTTAAAGTAGCTCGGTCTTTTTCTGGTTCCTCATGATCACTGTCAATTTCCTTGTGGTTTTCACATCCATCTTCATCAGATTCCTTTGTATCTCCATCACGAGTGAATCCTATGTCATAATCTTCATCCTGTAGACCTTTCTCAGCCAAATTGTTAGATTCAACAAAAATAACACGAATACCTTCTTTGTTAGAGATGAATTCAACTTTAGGTAGCCCAAAGACCAAGTCTTTAGTTGCCAACTTATTGAGTTGAGAGAGACTGACATGTCCCAGTCTTCTATGCCATAGTAGTGGATCATCTTCTACTACACTCAAGCATATGTGCTCGTTCTGGAGAAGTGACATAATCGATATCTTGTAGACATTATTATTTCTCTTTCCCTTTAGCATAATTTCATCAGCATCAAGCTTAGTGACAGTGCAGATCTTGGAATTGAATTTCACCTCATTTCCTTTGTTGCACATTTGAGAGATGCTAAGAAGATTGTGTTTAAGACCTACCACATAATATACATCTTCTATAGCATGAGAGAGTGACTTGCCAATCTTACCAATACCTGTTATCTGGCCCTTTTCCAATTGCCTAATGACACACTCCCTCCTTGGACGGCATGAGTGAGAGAAAGTTTTTATTTTCTCCAGTCATATGTCTTGAGCATCCACTGCCAAGATACCAGTCCTGATTATTTTCTCTCACCTTAGCCTGCACCAAAATTCACAAGTTAGTTTTGGGAACCCAGACTAGCTTGGGTCCTTTTTTTGTTTGAAAAAAGGATGAATCAAATCCCTTCTTGCCCAGAAGGGAAGAGGATTAGAAGCTACTTTCTTGTTAACCTTAATCCACTTAGTATGGATAGGAGGATTAATCTTTCGCTCCTCTTCCTTCTTCATATTTTTAGCAATACTAAAGGTGTTTCTAAACTGAGCATGAATTAAGGTAGGACAAGTGTCTCTAAAATGCCCTACTCTTCCACAATGAGTACACATTTTATTATCAGAAATTCATACATACTTAGGTCAAACTTAGGGACAGGTTTTCTGTAGCCAATTCCAAATTTCTTAGTGCTACAGTTTTCATTCAGCCAATTCAAGGCATAAGAGGATCTATGCCATTTGCTTAGTCTAGAGAGTTCATATTAGCCTTTTCTAGGTTCTCATGCAGGACTTTATTTCAACATTCAGCTTTACAAAAATTATATTTAGCAATTTTTAATTCCTTTTCAAGCTTATCTTGTTGATCACTCATTTTGCCTTTGCCATATGTATCAGAAGACTTCTCATTCTCAGAAGTTAATTCAAGAACTTGGTTCTTAAGGTCTTTGACATGTTTCTCTAAACTGGCTTTGTCGGATTCAAGCTCTTCGATGTCAAGTTTGACATAAGAGAGATTATTGATTACTTATTTTATCCATTTCATTCATTAAGGTCACAATTATGGCCATCAGTTGCTTTTTGGACATAGCATGAATATTTTCTTTCAAGTCAGATATACTTGCCTGGTTTGTTTCATCTTTAGTTTTTGAATCACTTATGGCCATCATTCCTATCACTTCTTCCTCTGTTTTTGATTCTTCAATCGCTACCAGAGCCACTTCGATGTCTTTATTTCCAAAGTCAGTTTCCAATGTCCTCCATATATCATGAGAAGATATGCAAGAGGACACTCTGAAGAGGGTGTTTCTAGACAGACTTCTGTAGAGCAAGTCCTTTGCTTTGGCATTTTTCTGAGCTAGATGACGATCTTCCTCATTGTATTCCTCTTCTTTTTTGTTGTACTTGTTACCTTCATTATCCAATTTCGTTGGGAGAATTGGTCCATGATCAAGATTACCCATAGATCAAAGTCAGTAGCCTGAAGAAATATTTTCATACGTAGCTTCCATTCATCATAGTGGAGTTCATCAAACATAAGAGGTCTTCCAATGTGCATCCCAAGTTGTACTGGGGGTTCTGTCTTCACAGCTTGATGTTCATTGATCACAGAGTAGAGACTAATAGCCTCATCCTCCTTTTCTTTTCTTGATCACTCCCACTATCCTCATATGCTACCAAGAATTCCTCCTTCATAGCTTTAGTAAATCCTTTACCTAGGATTTTTCCTTTGTTGGAACCCTTTTCTCTCATCTTCTCCCGTTTTTCTTTTTCAACTCGTTCTTTCCTCCGCTCGATTTCCCACATTGGGTAGTCCTTAACCATGTGATCTCGCTTGCCATACTTGTAGCACCCATCATAGTTAGCTTTGTCAATCTGCTTGCGCTTACTACTGATCTCTTTTTTGGACGCACTTTTGGAATTCTTCATGAATTTCTTGAACTAGGCAAACATTGCTATATCAGGATCATCATAGTCCTATTCATCATTCTCATATGCCTTAAGGACCAATGCCTTATCCTTCTTTGGTTCTTCTTTATGCAGTTCCATCTTTCTTATTTTATGAGTCTTTAAGTTTCCAACCAACTCATCAAGTGAGATTTTATCTAATTCTTTGGCTTCCTGGATTGCAGTGACTTTTGATTCTCATGAAGCTGGAAGGATTCTTAGAACTTTGCTAACCAACTCTTCTAAGGTAAACACCTTTCCAAGTGATTTCAGTTCATTGGTTATAGTGAACGTAGTCATCATATCATGGATGGGCTCAGACTCCATCATGTAGAAAAGCTCATAGTTTCTCATGAGTAGTTCAATTCTTGATCTCTTAACTTGATTTGTCCCTTCATGAGAAGCTTGGAGTGCATTCTAAATCTGCTTTGCATTAGAGCACACAAAAATTATATTATACTCATCAGGACCAAGTCCACATATAAGGATTTTCTTAGCCTTTGCATTCTTCTCCATCATTCTAAAATCTGCTATCACAAATTCGGATGGGTCCTTAGGAACTGTTTCACTTTGTGCATTTTGTTTAGTAGGAATCGAAGGACCTTGGTTTACTATGGTCCATAGTTCATAGTCTTCAGCTGTCAAGAAATCTTCCATTCTTGCTTTCCATCAACTGTAATATTTTTATTGAACTGGGGTGGTCTGGTAGTTGATTGTCCTTCATTAATTCTAGGTGGAGCACTCATCTTTCTTCCAAAATATCTCTAGGTGTCAGCCGTGTACATGAGAGAATTGCTCTGATACCAATTGTTAATTTGAGTGCCCGTATGAATTATTAAGAAATTGGTTCTTTACCGTGTTCCTTAAGCGAAAAGTAAACAAGCAATAAAATGAACACAATGATTTTTACGTGAAAAATCACCTAGCTCAAAGATGTAAAAACCACGACCTACCAAGCAGGATTTTCAGCTCCAACTCTACTAGAACAATGAGCCAAAATTGATCAATTACAATGCTGTATTAGATACTCTCCAGTACTCCTACTACTCATATTTGATTCATAAGTAACTCTAACTTGTAAAACCAAACACTCACTCCAACTCACTAATTGCTTATAACACTTGATTACAACTTAATTTCCTAAAATGCATTTACTGGACTTTCTCGAGAAGAGTACAAGACAAATATTCAACACAAGTGAACCACTTTATGACTCTGTTGTTGATGTGTAAAAGGATAGTTCAGAAGTCCAAACTCAATCCTATTTAAGCACGACTTGAGATCTTCTAGGAGTCCTATTCATAGTCAGTTTGCTCTTTGATAGGACTACTACTGTTCCAAGGATTCCACAAGCTTTGGGACTTTTATCTCTGACGAACTTATCCATATCTTCTTGAGCAACGACCCTTATCACTTACATCAGCCATCTTCCACCAAACTCAGACCTGGTAACTTTGAGATAAAGTTACACTGTCTTGTACAAACGTACAAGTATCAATCATGAGGAGTTGATCCTTTAACATGAGAAGCTGGTTCTTCACAACAGTTAAGCAGCTATATTGCGGACCTAGTTCTTTGAGTAATTAGTCAAATTTTGTTAATCGTCAAAACTTCAATGCTCAACACTATCTTAATTTTGTCTCATGCATTTGAACTTGAATCATTCTTCTTTATAACTTCGGTGTTGTAAGATTTTGTTTTCAATTCTTTGAATGTCTTTTTAAATATTTTCAAGCTCAAGCTAACTATATTATTAAACGATTAGATTAGAAAATATGCTACCTTGTAGCCTGTTTTCTCCTAAAAGCTTGGCCAAACACCTCAATTTCTTAAAAATGTATTTTTTGGGGGGGAAAATATTTTTGCCCTTGGAGAAGCTTGGTCAAACAAGCTATTAACCTTAAATATCTTTTGAAGCATAATGGTATATGAAATTGATGGTTTTACCAATTATTGGAATTAAAAGTGCCATGAAAATTGTACAATTAAAAGATGATACTCTATATTTTTAAATGTTTCTATTGGTTGTAGAATAATTTTAAAATTTTCTCTAATTGTTTTGTCATTTGAAATAAAATTTTAAACTAAAACCAATAATATATAAGTTAAGATTAACAATGTTTTATGAGAACTACACGTATTGGCCATATTGTTAAGTGAAATAAATTAATTATCTAAATATAATTAACTTTCTTGCATTTTAGGAAGCTATAAAAATAAATATCAAATAAAATATATAAAAATTTTAGGGCCTCTTTTAAATTTTAACTTTAGGCCACATATTAAATTTAGCTTGGACCAACATCCATTTATTTAGATAAGAAGGAGAAACAAATCATTGCTTAAAGAAGATGAATACGAATCTCCTTCCCCTAAAAAGTTTGATTTGTGTATTTTTTTTTCCCTCAACCTCCTTATTTGTTTTCTAGAATTAAACGAAAATAATTCTTTTTTAGGGCTTGTGCTTGCATTGGATTCTTCACTTGATTCAATTGATGATTTGTATTTGCAAGGACTCTTTTCTTGATTCAGTTGATGGTTTTATTAAATTGGTTATTAAGTAATGTCGTTATTGTATTAATCATGATAGATGGGAGTCGTGGGACAAATTAAACGTAGGATATATTATAAAAATAATAAATAAAATAATATAAAGTTATTTTAATTATAAGTAAAATATTAGGTAAAAATATATTATATAGTATATAATATAGAAGGTATTATCTAAATGGGAGGATTTATAATGTCAAAGGCATAATAGACTTTTCAGTTGAAAATTTTATAAAAATTGGCCAAAGTGTCTATAGAGATAATTATAGTAAAGTAAAAATAATTTTTGTGTAACAAAAGAAAAAAAAGTGACTTTTGGGTAATACACAAAGTTGAATGACTTTTGCGTACCAAAATTAAAGTAAGTTTTGGGAAATAAATATAAAGTTGAATGACCACCCATGAAATTTACTCGATAGAAATACTAGTTTAATGATTTTTATGACATTTTAGTAAAGTCGAGTGACTTTTTTGTTATAAAAAAATAGTTTAACTGCTTTGGTGCAATAAAGTATTAATTAAGTAACCATTCATGAAATTAACCCAAATAAACATGGTTGAACATTAGATTTAATTTTATATATTCGCTAACTTATTTGAGACTGAGATATAATTATAGTTGTTGACGTTTTTGAGTTTGAAAGAGTTCCAATCCAGCTCGAGTTAAACTGAACCAAGCTTTATTCAAACAAGCCACTACTTAAAAGAAGATAAAAAGGATACATATCTCCTAGAGACTGTATATCCCAAAACTAGAGATTGTATATCAGCTAGTAGCATTTCAGGAAAAAATAAAAGAAAAGAAAAAGAGCTAGTAGAATTTCTTTCTTTCCCTCTGATCTTTCTTGACTTTTTTTTCCTTTTCATAACTTTCTTATTTCCTTTTTGTAGCATATTTTATAGGACTAGTTTGCATTTGTGATTTGACATTCAGTTGAAGTTTTCAATAAATTAGTGTTGCTAATTACCGTCGGTGTCTATATATTACTTTAGGAGATAGATAAAAGTGGAATTTTTAAGAAAGTGTTGGCCTTTACAACTACGTATGTGAATCACTAAATCAAACGGATCCTTAACAATTTTCAAATTAACTTCGTTAACAACGTCAAGACTCAAGATATATGCAATTATATGTGAACAGATCTGTGAACTTTTTGAGAGTCCTAATAGTGTATGCATATTTTATAACTTTGGAATATGTCTTCATTTTTATTCTTATAAGTTTACCAAATCACGGATCTTTTGGCAGCATTGTCTCATAAGACGCCAAGGCCAAAGGCACAAAACAAACGCAAAGGAGTGAGATTTCTCACTAAAATCGAATGGAAGTACATAGTCCTTCTACAATAATCGTGTAGATGGTATCCTCACATTACTTGCTTCTTGGAGTGTGAAAACTATGATACGCAAAGATATCATAATGGCATAAAATAATTGTTGAATCATACACTAAACCTACTTCACCTGTTCCAAGATCTGCATATTATTTTTCTAATCACCAATTAAAAAAAAAAATCCAATTAAATAAACTCAAAAAGTTCAAGCCGGCTGGCTGCCAAAGAAAACCAACTACTTTAGCTCACGTATTATTAAATAAGTCATCTTCGTATCAACTATCAAGACTAATAGAGTATCTAGAAATCGAAATATACCTTGTAAATAAAGATATAGCAACTAAGTGAAAGCTAAATCGAATCGGAATAGGATAAAGAACGCACGAAGAATCAAAAAGAAAGAGGATTCTAAAAGCGAAAAGTCTAAAAGACTAAATTGTCAAACTCGGAGGTAGCAGTAAGATCTCTGTCTCCAAAAAAGGCATGAGGATTTTCTAAAAATCTCCTCTCATTACTTATGGATAAAACTCTTAAGCTTAAGTTTTTACGAGAGCATTCATATTAATTATCGTTACTTGCTTTCGAATGTATGGTATATGAATTAGTTCGCCTTTTTATCTTTAATTTGTCTAATAGATACCAAATATTTTTTTGTTCGAAGAATTAACCTAAATAGCTGTCCACCCAATTACTTAAACTAAAAATAGTCGATGGATATATATATATATATATATATATATATAATTTATATATAATATGTATATATTCATATATAATTAATGTATAATTTATATACCGACTAGAAAAAATAAACTGTGAATCCAGTCGGTCATTAGCGAAAAGATCCTTTTTTGTTCCACCCGAGAATTTTCATCTGCACTCAATGGAAACGATGACGAACAAAACGCAACAAATGAATTTTGAGAAAGGAAGCCAAGAAGGAAAAAAGAAAAGAAAAGAACTCAATGATGATACGTCGTATTTGAACTGGTCGATTATTTCAACTTTGACTGATCTCCCATTTCCAAATTATTTTAGACTTTAAAACTCTTACCACTGTAGTTAACATCAAACCTTTTTCCTTTCTTCTAATATTATCCATAAATACCTGCATCTTCTTCGTCCAGCCAAAATCAGACCATTCTTTCATCTCTACTCTTTGAGTTCAAACCAGTAACTAAATGGGTTCCATTAAAACTCATGGACAAGCCAAGCCTCATGCAGTTTGCATTCCATATCCTTGCCAAGGTCACATTAATCCTATGTTAAAGTTGGCCAAAATCCTTCATCACAAAGGCTTTCATATCACTTTTGTCAACACTGAATATAACCATAGACGTCTTCTTAAGTCTCGAGGCCCTGATTCCCTCAACGGCTTTGCATCCTTCCGTTTCGAGACGATTCCAGACGGCCTCCCGCCATGTGATGCTGATGCAACTCAAGATATTCCATCTCTATGTGAATCCACAACCACAACTTGCTTACGTCCTTTCAAAGAGTTGCTCGCCAAGCTCAATACTACCTCTTCATCTAACGTGCCACGCGTCTCGTGCATTGTCTCCGATGGTTGTATGAGCTTCACTCTGGATGCTGCTCAAGATTCGGGAATCCCTGCAGTCCTGTTTTGGACACCTAGTGCTTGTGGTTTGTTAGGTTACATGCATTATCATGATCTTTTTGACAAAGGATATTTTCCACTTAAAGGTATATATAGTCATGCTTTCTTCCTTCTTCTAATAGCCAAATCAGTTTCGTATTCAAATACATTTGTGTTTAACTTTTGTATTTTTATCTTTTTTGGGAACTGCAGATGCAAGCGATTTGACAAATGGATATTTGGAGACGGCTTTGAATTGGATACCAGGTATGAAAGGTATACGTTTAAGGGATTTACCAAGTTTCTTAAGAAGTACAAATCCAGATGAATATATGTTCAAGTTCCTTTCCCAAGAAACAGATAGAAGCAAATTTGCTTCTGCTATTGTAATCAATACATTTGAGCAATTAGAGAAGGAAGTTCTTGAATCACTTCGGACCCTTCTTCCTCCTATTTATGCCATTGGGCCCTTGCATTTCCTTGTAAAACACATTGAGGACAAGAATTTGGAGTGCTTGGGATCCAATCTTTGGAAAGAGGATCTACAGTGTCTAGAATGGCTAGATTCCAAGAAACCAAATTCTGTTGTTTATGTTAATTTCGGAAGCATAACTGTAATGACTCCTAACCAACTAATTGAATTCGCTTGGGGGCTTGCTAATAGCCAAATGGAATTTTTGTGGATTATAAGGCCTGATATTGTATCCGGGGAACAAGCAATTCTTCCATCCGAATTCGTGGAACAAACTAAAGAAAGAGGGATGTTAGCAAGTTGGTGTCCGCAAGAACAAGTACTTAGCCACTCTGCAATTGGAGGTTTCTTGACTCACAGTGGATGGAATTCGACTCTTGAAAGTATTGGCAGTGGGGTGCCAATGATTTGCTGGCCATTCTTCGCCGAACAACAAACTAATTGTTGGTTTAAAGGCACCCAGTGGGGAATAGGTATGGAGATTGACAATAATGTGAAAAGGGACGAAGTTGAAAGCCTCGTGAGAGAGTTGATGGCTGGTGAGAAAGGCAAAGAGATGAAGAAAAAGTCAATCGAATGGAAGAAATTGGCTGAAGAAGCTACTCAAAAACCAGAAGGATCATCTTTTGTGGCAATAGATAAATTGATTAACGAAATTCTCCTCAAATACTAAGCATTAATTTATCAATAAGTGGTTGATTTTTTTCTTTTCTTGTGTTGAGATATTGTCAGATCCTTTAATTATTGTTGCTCTTCTTTTCAATTATGTTGTAATTTGGTACTTTAATATGGTCTCATGATAAAAAAAAAAGAAATTATCTCTTGCTACCTCGAGGTCTTTTGATCCCTACAAGGCACTATCCCTTGCAAATTTTCCAAGGTGACAAAAAAATGAAGCCTACAAGTCTAATAATTAGTTTTTCCAATTATTTGATGAAACAACCGAAGTTTGCACGAAACCGATGGATAGGATTATATGAAAGCTGAGACAGACAATGGCTCCGTTGGGTCGTATACCCGTCTAGAAATAAACATTATTAGACTTGCATAGGCTTCCATTTTTTTTCCCCTCAAAATATCAAGAGATGCAGGAGGTGTCCACGGGATAAATCAGCGGTTCAAATCACCAAAACTAATTCAAGAAACAGAAATAATTAATTTATTTGTCATCTATGAGATGTTTCTATTTATGACGTGGGCTTCGATGAAATTTGAATAGAGAATATGACACTGTATAGTCGCTTTTAAAATAATAGTTAAAAAAATATTTTATATATATATATATATATAATATATATATATATATACACACACACATTATGTATATTATATACAAAAATTATATAAATTTTATATATTTTATGATCCAAGACCTACTTAATTATATTGTCCACACTCTAATTAGCTAGGTTGAGCTTGTTGTCCAATTATGCACTGTTGTTATTTATTTATTTATTTATTTATTACTACTCCATAACAAGTGAATTAATTGGACTTCACGCTGCCACGAAAGATATATCTCACCAAAATATGACATGATATTTTTCTAATACCCAAATATGAAAAATAACAAGTAAACAACCTAAAATCCAAGTTCAGTTGCATTTTCTTTAGAAACCGTTTTCATCTAATATGAATGGTGATAATTTCTGTTATTAACATAATTTGATACCGTTACACTTGTATGTAGTATTCTACGATGGTCCTACTAGGGAAAGCTTTCAGATTTTTTGTCTTTCTCTCAAAATACACTAACTGCTATTTGAATTATATAACAGCTCTTAAGAAAGTATATATTTTTAATTTAATCACTTTGGATCGTACCTCTTTATTGCTTTTACGAAATATTACCGAATTACAAATCTTTCTTTCAGGCTTTTGTCTCATAATATGCCAAGCCCATTTGAGTAAATTTCTTTTGTTTTTTCAATATTAATTATGCATTTTATTCATCTTCCAACAAAAAAACACAATGATCTGAGGTAGTATTACATAAAATAGCCTCCCTAGCGAGTCAGTTTTTTTAACACATACATAAAAGGAGGCTCGGTTAGTCTACAAAGATAAGCTTCTGAAAGATAATTTTTGTCAGGGTTGTCCTGATTTTCTTATCATATTTGATTTTATTATTTTTTGAAAAAAAAAATGATATATTTACCATAATTGAGTTTTCCTTTTTGTAAAAAAAAATTATAATTCTTCCATCTTTGGCTAGTCCTTTTTCTTGTAGGAAAAGGTTTGGACTTCTATAAATTGAGAATCCTTCCTTCTCATTCAGTACCATCCACAATGTAGCCATATGGGGTTTGAGAGTCATGTTCAGGGGGAAAACTTTACGGGACAAGTGTTAGTGTGTCACTTGTGTTTACCTCTTACTGAGGTTATCCTCTCGATATTTTGTACTCTCATTTATATAGTCGATTGCTCATCTCCGCCGTGGACGTAGGTCAATTGACCGAACCACGTTAAATGTTTGTGTCTCTTTTAGTATATTTCTCGTTTGTTGTCTGATTTGTTGTCGTTCAAGGTTTCTTTTGCTAGCTTACACATGACACCTGATTTTTTCGGTCCTAACAAGTGGTATCAGAGCAAGGTTCAAGACAGGTTCATCTTGGCGGGTTTAGTTCTAGCCGCAACCTATTTGACGGTAATAATAATTTTGTCTGAGAAATTTGACCAGAGTACTACTCATGTTGAGACAAACTTTATGGTGGAAATTTGGAGATGCGACCTGTTGAAAGCTATGTGAAGAAGGTGGATCAGATTTATTTTGTCAGAAAATTCAGACCAATGGAGAGAATTGTTAGGGGTTGTTTTGAGTTTTCTTACCATATTTGATTTTCCTATTTCTTGAAGGAAAGGACAATATATTTATCATAATTGGGTTTTCCTTTTTGTAGAAGGAAATTATAATTCTTCCATGTTTGGCTAGTCTTTTTTCTTGCAGGAAAAGGTTTGGACTTCTATAATTAAGGATCATTCCTTCTCATTCAGTAGCATCCACAATGTAGCCATATGGGGTTTGAGAGTCGTGTTTAGGGGGAGAACTTTACGGGACAAGTGTTAATGTGTCACTTGTGTTTGTCGCTTCGTGAGGTTGTTCTCTCGATATTTTATACTCTCTTTTATATGGTGGATTACTCATCTCCACCGTGGACGTAGGTCAATTGACCGAACCACGTTAAAATATTTGTGTCTCTTTTAGTATATTTCTCGTTTGTTGTCTGATTTATCATCGTTCAAAATTTACTATACTAGCTTACGCATGACACCTAATTTTTTCAGTCCTAACAAATTTTCCTACACATATATAGCTGAATCAATGCTATCCAACTGTGTCCCAATACAATACCCAAAAATTGACTATTAACTAGTTGATTCAATTTTCAATGATAGTCTTATAATCGCTCCATGAGATATGAATTCTTCAATAGATTAATTCGTCACAAATGACGTAATATATGATTGAATGAGACTTCAAAGAAAGCTTTCAGTCCCAAAATTATCTGTTGAGCTAAAATGGCTCAAAGATACTCTTAATATGGTTTGATATTGTCCGTTTTGGGCCAAGCCCGCACGATTTTTTTCAAAAGGCCTCGCACTATTAAGAGTATCCAACTCCTTTAAATAGTTTATTATTCTTTTCTACTTTTCATGTGGGACTTTGTTAACACACACCCAACAAGCTCCTCCTTGAACTAAGTTTAACATGACCCATCATCATTTATGAGCTAATTTGGAGATTAACTATGTGCCACCGACTTGATCTTGAGTATTTGCGGTCACCGAAGTCCAAAGGTTGTATATGTGTCTTCAAACCATTAGCTCTGATACCGATTTTGGGCTAAAATGGTCCAAAAATACTCTTAACGTGGTGTGATATTGTCCGTTTGGGCTAAGCCCGCATGGTTTTCCCTAAAAAGTCTCGCACCATTAAGAGTATCAAACTCATTATATGTAGCTTATTTTTCTTTGACGAATTTTCAGAAACCACTATACTTAAGTGTCTATTAACGTGCTATAGCTACAATATACATATTTACTGGCCGTAGCTACAATTTCGTTGCTATTGTGTTGTATTCCATGTATTCGTGCAATTGTATTTATAAATACAATGAGGTAATTCGCCTAAAAATTAGAGATTGCAACTATTTAATAACGGAAAGCGCAATAAATCAATGCGTATCAATTTGATTGTATACACAGTATATTCAATCTTATATATTTTATATTGTATTCAATTTCACTATATTGAATTCAATTTTTCGATTGTATACACTGTATTCAATTCACCTATATCCATTATTAACAAATTTAAATTGTACCGTATTCAATTCGATTGTATTCAAACAACAAAAAATCACAAAAATAGTGATATTCAGCTGTATTCAATTTATTGTATTCATTCGTAACTGCCTTTACACTGTATTCAATTTACTGTAGTTATTCGGTTGTATTCAAACAACAAAAATTCAAAAAATACAGGGATCTTCCATGAAAAATAACCTTTGGCAAACATAAATACAAGTAAAAATACAATTTATTTGAGCGTGTTTATACAGAATACAATGAATTTGTATCATTATTTATGAAACAATAGTGTCGCGACCCAACCTCGGGGGCCCGCGACCGGGCACCGAACCATGCTTGCAGAGTACCGGCGAACCCTGTACATGACTACCCTTACTATTCGTAAGGTGTACATACTTGCCAACACGGAAATAACGACATTATACCTGTCGACTATAATAACATTACCTGTCGCAACAATATACCATAATATAAACATACATTCACCACAACATAAGCCACTGGGCTATATACAAAACCATACACACAATACATATGATGCCAACTAGGCGACATGATTACACATAGCCCAACTCCTGTCTATACATATACTGACAACATGTCTAATGAGCCTCTATGGAATGTACACAAAATACATTAGTCGGACAGGACCCCGACATGCCCAAAACTAATTATACAAAAGCATACCCAAGTATAGCAAGTCCGAAAGATGAACCTTGCTATTTCTGCTGGACTGTTATGGTAGCCTACTGTGGAGGAGCTTCACCTGTCAATCTATTTGGACCTGCAGCACGATATGCAGCGTCCACAAACAAAGGACGTCAGTACGAAATATGTACTGAGTATGTAAGACAGGAATATAACTGAAAGCAATAACAGGAGCAATAT